>JANIVZ010000037.1:0-131820 GCA_030578175.1 Dujonia santamariae
GACGCTCCGCTGGCGCCTATCCGGCGAGGACAACTGCGTTGAGCTCTTCTCCCTTCGGTCGTTAATTCTAGTCCTACTGGGAGTATGTATTCTCCTCGAAGAGGAGCAAAGCTCGATGCAATCGTCCTCCCCGGATAGGGGCCCTAGTGGAGCGGTACCCCATATAAATACTGAAAATAAATTACATCAGGGATCTCATGAGATTCACCGCTAATCTCTTTAGGACAAAATCAAGTAGTTATTACTTAAGTCATTTCTCTTTGATTCGTTCGGGATAAAATACCTAAAATTTAGAGTTATTTAAGGAATAATTGGTGATTAAGCATGGATATAAATTGGAAAACATACCTTTAATTATTTGTATGGTGATGATTGAGATAGGTCGTTCATGTTACGATATTTTTCGCGGGGCGGCGTTGGGAAAGGGAGGAATATGAAAATCGAAATGGCGAAGTTAACAAAAACGAAATGAAAGTTTTTGTTTCTTGTTTGAATTTTAACTGTCTGTGTTTTTTTGGCTTTCTACCGGCGTTAACGTTTACTTCATTTTGTCAATTCTCATGCCAGCTTACCATTCAACTTTCCTTACGGAGGACGCAGATACTAGAATCATTGGAAACCTTGCGGTATCTCCGATCCATACCAAGTATAGAGGTCCTTCATACCCACCTCAATCAGAATATGATATTATAGATGAAACATTAGATCTTTTCAGGGCAAACTCTTTCTTTAAGAATTTTGAAATTAAGGGCCCTTCCGATAGATTACTTATCTACGGAATTCTTTTCGTGAGTGATTGTCTCTCCAAGTTGAACAAGAACATAAATTTGAAGGAAGCAGTGAGAATATTGAATAACTTGGCCTTGGACAGTTTCGCCTTACCGGGTGAAATTGGTTTCCCGTTAAACAGCTTGTACCAAGCTCCTGCAAACAAGAATGAATCGGATTTGTTGAGATCTTACTTGCAACAGTTTAGACAAGAATTGGCTGATAGATTGTTAAAGAGAATTTATGCTGATGATGAAAATATTCCAAGCAAGTATTGGTTAGCTTTCACAAGAAGAAGATTTATGAATAAAAGCTTATAACCCGTTTCATTTTTGTTCCCCGTTCCCCGTTCTCCATTCTCCATTCCCCATTGTCGTTTATGTCCCATCACATCATGTCACTATTGTATAGTTTCATTCAAATTTTAAAATAAAATATATTATTATTATCCAAAAAAAGTAACCAAGTCCTTTTGTAGTTAATAGGAAGAATTGTTTCAAGTTTATTTCAAGACTCTCCACTGGTTCCTCCTACCTGGGAAGGTTGAGGTGATTTTTGAGCTTGGCTCCTTTAGGGAGAGGAGATTTAAATTTTAGGATATTTTAGATATGGATTCTTAGTTTATATATTAGGTATATTATATAAATGAATTTCCTATTCTAGGAATAGAAGTCAGAACGCAAGACGCTCCGCTGGCGCCTACCCGGCGAGGGCGATTGCATCGAGCTTGGCTCCCGTCGGGAGATTAATTCCTCTAAGTGAATAAAGTCAAATAAGCACATTATAAAATCTATCCTGGAGTAGTATCTTGTGTAGAAATAAAATAAGCTCCGACTTTTCCTGAACTAGTGCATGTCCAATATGACCTCTGTCTGGGGAGTGAGAGGGCATTGGAATTGGCATTGAACTTATTTCATTGTGTATATAATTAGCCCTGGCCCCGAGTACTGCTCCGAAAGGGCCCCTATCCGGAGAGAAGATTACATCGAGCTCTTCTCCCTTCAGTCACCATTTCTAGCCTTGCTGGGGAGCTTTAAAAGAGTCTTCTCTAAGAGAAGCAAAACTCAATGCAATCGTCCTCCCCGGATAGGTGAGCCCTCTAATCCCAAGCATATCGCTGAACTAATCTAGCTTCCGTGGTAGTTTTAGTCCTACTACGATTTGGAATTCTCCCCGAAGGGGAGCAAATCTCGATGCAATCGCCCTCCCCGGGTAGGGGCCAGCGGAGCGTCTTGCGTTATAACTGAATATCAGTTCGTAATAGTTACCATCATTCAAATAAATGTGAATTGACTTCTCCACCAAATGGGGTCAAAAATCCACAAAAACATCCTTCATGGATTGAGCCCCAAAGCCATAGAGAAACAGCAGCAGGTATATAATTAACCATATGGTAACTTATGGAAATTAATTCCAAACAAATGGGATCCAAATTCCAACATTATTTTTATAGTTGATATATTGATCACCATAAAGACGATTGACTAAGAACCATTCTTCGAATGCAATTCTTTTGTTGAAAAACCAGGATAAGGTGATAACACTGACAGTTAAAGTAAACCAGTTTTGAAGCAATATTTCAAGACCAACTACAAATAACCAGAACCCAAGATAGCTCGGATGACGGGTGAAACCATATACACCAGTGGTTACTAGACCAGGATGGGGTTTAGACTGGTCCGATGGGGCAGCCACTGGTGCAGTCTCAATTATATGTGAAAAGGATTCGCCACAGGTACCCATTGCAACGGATCTAAGTAATTGGCCCAGTACGGCCAGCGTGAGTCCCAAGATGAGCGAAACGATTGAATCGGTTACCTTGTATGGGGAAAACTTGCTGCGCAACAACAAGTGCTCCCAGACGCTGACTAATTGAACCAATAAAAACTCCTTGTTGCCATTGCTGCCGTATATTAAGAACAGCTTGCTGGTGACCTTGCTTGGCTGGTAGCGTGCTGTTTTTAATAACCAAATTCGTTATCTTGGCCAACCGGGAGTTACATAATCAACTTAGAAGATATTACATAAGCTTTGTTTTCTGTTAGGCCAATTTAGGCTCGCGATGACGCAAAAAGTTGCTTAAATCCCTCCATTGGGAGCTTCTTATTGGAGCGCAGCAGGGAGCCGGGGGAAAAACAAAAATAAAAAAAAAAAAGAAAAAAAAAAGCCATATTAGCGGCTGCTCGGGGAAATTTAGCGCCTAAATTAGGCCGTCTGGTTGTCCCGATTTTCCCGTTATTAGCGAGTTTTGGTGAGGTAATTTCCAGTTTTTCCAAAAATTTCTCCCGCAAGCAAAAAAAAGGAAAAGAAAGTTGAAGAGAGAAACTTTAAAAACGTATGTAAAAGTTGAAACTAATATTAGTAGAATTAAACTTTCAGGCTTTTCATTTATCGAGCCGGTTCAAAATTGCACTTAATAGCTAACCACATTAGTTTCGTGCATCATGATATCTTTGTCTGAGACATACAGCTTGCACTTATATCTAAATTTAGCTTCCACATCTCTAAATTATTGATCAAGGTTTGACTCATATTGCATGGTAGATAGATTCTATTGTCGTTTTAACAACGCCGCATATTAATATAGCTTCAGTTTATTGAGGGAATTATAGTGTATTTTGCAACAATACTGCGGTCAAAATTAGTAATATAAAGACTCCAGGAATTCCTTCTTACATGGTTATAACTCAAATTTTCCTTTCTTTCTATCTTCTTTGAGTCCAAAATATACTTGAAACCCAGTTCATAACTTTTAGTGAATTCTTTGCCTAAATATTCTAATCGGTGGACCTCTCTAAGACTGTCTTCCCTTTATTTTTTAAAATATACATCTAGGACCAACCTAAGAGATACACAGATAGCAGAACACGGCTATACTTAAACCCAACTAAAGTAATCAATGATTACATCTCACTACTCAAGCAACAGTAAAGCTCAACAAAATGAATTCCGTCTGGAAAAAGCTCACTTCTTACTCGGCTAAGCCAATTACAACAACTGCAAAATCCCATGGGGTTGCTGCTGAAATAAACAACCTGGAAGTTATCCAATCCGATATCTATGAATCCCAAAAGGAAATTGGATTTGAAACGGAATCAGATTCTAATATTGATTCTGACTCCACCGATATTCACGTTGATACCATTGACAAATATCTTGACAAGTTTGTTAGTGTTGGTGGATCTGGATGGACATTCTTGGTTGTGAACTTATTATTGATTGGCTGGATTATTGGATTGGTTCCAACAAAGGCATCCGTAACTTGGCAGTCAATTATTTCTGATGCTCAGGCCATTTTCTGTTACATTTATGATTCGTTATTGATGAGACAACAGTTGCAAGAAAACGAACATTTACTAGCAACTTCTGGTTTGTTAAGATCCAGAATGTCCTCGATTAAGAGAATGGTTAAGAAGATCGCACGTTCACCCACTGTCACCCTGGATATGAAAAATGAGATTTATAATGAAATTGTTGCAAATTATGACCAAGCAACTCACTTACCAAGTGAAAATACTTATGATAAGATTTCTACCGTTTGTCTGGCATGGATTGGTCTGTTAACGGGTATCACTATTTACTGGCTTGGTATTTTTATCTGGTTAGGATTTGGCCACTTCTGTCACTGGAGTAACGATTGGCAATTATACATTAACTCTGCTACATCTGCATTAATGATTTTCATTTTTGTTTTCTTAGCAAACATTAGAGAGCGTAATAAGAAATTTATTAAAAATTGTTTTGTATCTATTTATCTGGTTGATATCGAAATTGAAACCATATTAAGAAAACTTTGTGGTGATAACATCCCCAATGAAGTTATCATTGTTGAACCTTGTAAACCAAGCAGATTGGAAAAAATAATTGATATCTATGCTCAGGTTGTTGGCAGACTTCTTGGAATCATCATCATTTTTGTTGTCTTGATAGTATGGGTTGCTATTGGACCTGCTATGCATTTTAACAACAATTGGTTTTTAATCTCTGGTACGTACGCTGGATTGATTGGCTTATTTGATGGATTTGTTCTTAGAAATGCTTATGCTAGATCTTCACAATACGAAGAAGTTCAATTTGATTTGGTTAAAGGACTTGATGAACTTGTTTTAAGCGAGATTAGTATGCCAGCACCCGAAGAAAAACAGAGTAATTTCAATTTCTCTGGAAGACTTGCTATCAAGATTTCATCCTTCTTTGCTTCCAAATGGACTGTTCTTATTGGATTGATTATTATAATTGGTATGGTTTTGGCCGCAAGTGCATTAAAGTGGTCTGTTAGTGGTCAATTAATCTGTAATGTACCACCATCATTAATCGAATCCTTTTTTATGATGGTACTTATTACTGCACATTCCATTGCTGATACACTGAGGAGAGACGGAGTATACAACCTTTGTTTGCGTAGACAACTTATGTTGGCATATGTCAATCAGATAGCAAAAGAGGAAGGAGAAGTAGTAGTTGGGAGAGAAGAAGAAGAAGAAGAAGAAGTTTAAGGATAACAAAAGAAGTGTGCTAGGTTAGGAAATCAAGCATTGTATTGATGCAATCGCCCTCCCTTTGGAGCAACCACTGAGTGTACTTTAAGATCTTAGTATGTGTACTCTGGTGGGCAGTTTCCTTTGGTGGGCACATTTGAATCGAGCTCGCATTGCTTCTACTGATATTTCGGAATCTATTTATATATATATATATATATTACGATTAAATTGTTTATTATTGTTTCATATATGCATGTAATTATTATATAGTACTAGTTGAAGTACAAGTACTATTGAAGTCTCCCAAAGGCTGAATAAGGTTGATAACTAAAATTCTCCAATTCTTCAATCTTATCATTAAACCAAAATCCTATAAGCATTACAAAATATGTGAGGATTAAGATTACTCCTTTGAAATAATTGGATTTACCTTCAGCGTAAACATACGTAAATAAGAAAATCGACATTAAAGTAGCAATAATATCCCATCTAGGGAATACTAACGGAAAGAGTTTTTCAACATCTTGGAAATTCTGGTACATACTGTACAACACTAAAGATGGGATCTGAATTAATACAACCTGTAGAGCGTAAGCACTACCAATTTCCATTGATAACGCAACGTTACCACCAATTGCAAATGAAATAGCATTTAAGAATTCGGTAGTATTTGGAACCAACGCAAATACAGTCAAACCAAGAAATTTGGGGTTTATTGGGAAATCAACAAGCACCTCATCAACACAATCAACTAAAATTTCTGCAATAACTGCGTAAGCCAATGTTGCACTAAGTAAGATTACTGAAGATTTTTTACGTGACCAATTAGGGGCGTCATGTCCTCCGACTTCTACTTCATCTGGTTCCTCTATTTTTTTGACAAGACTTGGTTTGTGAACAAGAGCACGTGGGCTATCGTTAGCTTGGACAGTCGGAGTAGATGGGATACTCACTTTCACATTTTGCTTTGGATATCTTTGCTTTGAAATTTCAAAAGATGGCGATGGTAATTGTAAGGAAGAACTAACTTTAGGAACCGACTTCGGGGTTTCTAAACTGACTAAACTTGGTGATCTCATGTTTGTAGCTACCAATTGAGCGTCTTCTTTCTTAAGTGCTACAACTTCATGTGAATTAGTTGCCCAAATTAAACTAGCATGAGTCCTTAAAGTGAAGTATAATCCGCAAACATATGCAAGGAATAATGCAATGGCAACAATCACCGAAAATGGTTTAATAATCAGATGATATAAACCATCAAGCTTAAGTGATGGTTGAATGAACCTACACTTTGTACAATCTTCAGGGATACTAGAAATGGCATGTCCCATAAGACTTTGTCCTTGCAATTCTTGAATAGTTCCAAATGAACATTTTGTACATCTAATTTCATAAGCTCCATAAATTTGATAAAAAATTGACGGAGCAAACATCATAACCATTGCAAATAATAACATTGTTGACGAAACACCAGCAGATCTTGGATTATAACGTTGAGTTTTTCTTCTAAGAGCACCACCACACATTGATAATCCTGGCAATAAAAGAACACCACCTAAAATAGATCCAATCAAAGAACCTTCAACCAACTTCCCATTTGCCTGATTTAAAGCAACACAGTAAAGGAAAATTTCAACAATAGTAGAGAAAAATGCATTAATCACTGCACCTACCCCCATTGAAGATTGCGCTGAAATAGATGCAACTGCTTGACCAATAAAATATGCTAATGGAATTACGCTAAATAAACATGTGCAAAAAACAAAGTTTGGTTGTGTATACCAAGCATCAATAAGAAATCGTTCCTTGAGAATATAGAAATCGATAATGACAAAAATCACAGTAGACAAAAGATTAATGAAGAAAATATTAGTCCCATCAATTGTATACTTGTAGTAATGTAACCCACATGAACGGTAAGTACACATAAGAATCAGTTGATGCTTTCTTTTCTTCTGAAATCCTTCATTTGCCTGAGAGTTATAGTACTCCCTTTCCATTTCAAAATGAAGAGCAAGCGGGTGTCTTCTTAAATGATCACAAATGGTATCAGTAATCTTGGCCATTGGAATAGTAAACACAAAGAACCAACAACAAAGAGAAAGGAAGAAAAGGATTGGTTGAAGCACGGTATAAAAGAAAAGAAAAAACATAAATCTACCAGATGACCAACTACCTCTACCAAAGAACCGCTTCTTGATATCATTATTTTCTTCCTCTTCTATTTCATCCTCTTCATCTTCCTCAACCACTGGGAGACGGGAAACATTTGTCTTACCTTGATTTGGTAAAAGTGATGCATCTTCTTCTTCTTCTTCAACTGCAGCAGAACCACTCTCTTCTCCTAAATTATAAACGTCACTCAATGGCCTGCCCTTATGATCCTTTACCAACGGTCTGGTACTAGAAGAGCCAGTGAACCTTCTTGGAGGTGCAAAAAATAATCTTCCTTCTTCTTGTTCTCTCCAACGTTGAAATTCAACTAATGATCTACCATCCAATTGATCCTCTTCCATGTAGTTCAGATCTTTGTTTAACAAAACAAACTTTCCGAATGGGTACAAGAAATATTTACCAATAGAATATAAGATCTTTACGTATGGTCTCAGCAGCCTATGGATAGCAAAACCGGAGAAAATGAAAACCAAGAAACACCCAAAGAGACAGATTAAGAATAACACTAACCCAAAGGTCATTGACCAGATCATATTACTAACATAAACCCCCCAACCAATTTTAAAGGTACGTTTATGAAGCTCATAGTCGTGAATATCTTCCTCCGCTCTCGTGGCCACCGAACGCTTTTTTTTATATAAGGAAGGTTTCCAGATTTTAATACCAAATGGATGTGTAGAGTTGATCGCATCTTGACGCTCACGAAGATTAAGTGATTCAAGAGTGTCCGAAGAAGAAGATGAGCCAACTGATTCTCCATCGCTCGCGTCCTCGTCGCCTTCTTCATCGTTGTTACTATCGACGGTTCCTGCCTCGCCACCCTGTGGATGGATACTGTCTTGACCGACTGCACTCGAATTAAAGTCCTCTTCGTCGGTTGGGATGTCATCATAGAAACTGTTTTCACCTTGACGCGGCGGGTCATGGGCATCCTGCAAGGATTTTAATTTATCATTGACGCTCCCATATACATCCAGCTCAACGTTTGGTTTCACGGAACTACTACTACCAGCAACTGGTTCGATTGAGCTAACCAGTTCACCAACTTCACTATCTCTAAGCAAGTGAAGTTGCCCTGCTTGAATGGAACGATTTCTCCTTTGATGAAGTGACTTTAAGGCATCGGTATAGCCTTCCAAATAATCTCTGTCAGCCTTTGGTAAACCTTTTATTTGTTTCTTATTCTCACTTATATCCAAGTCTTCTTCTATATCGTCGTTTACGTCGTCATCGACGGAATAAACCAACTTGTAATGCTGACCGCCTGGAATTGAAGAGGATCTCTTTAAATGAGGTTTTGACTTGTTTCTTCTTAGCCTTGACTTTGCCCTCAAGGATGGTGACTGAAGTGACGGCACTTGTTGACTGCCAGTTGGAGTTTGTTGTGTAGTTAGCGCATGGAAATGGTTCTCTCTCTCCTTACCATCTTTCGATGCCTGGTCCTTGGACGATTGATCCTCAGACATTTCTATAAACAAGTGAAGTACTTATAGCAATTGATATCAATTACTTGTTTAGTAGCAATGTTTTAACCCATATTGTGAATAACATGCTTGTGGATATATACAGGATTTGAGAGAATAGACGAGAACGTGCAGAATAGAACAATACGCGATACTAGAATAGCGACAATTAGTGGAGCTACATTGAACTTATTCATTGTAGTATCAATGAAGATAGAAGGACATATGGTGATAGAAAGCAGCTACAACGCATACGAATTTTTTTGACTTTGAACAATTTGTTAACTTAGAAGCTTTTGGAGTAGAAAACTCTCTGCATAAATAGAAGTGTTTGCAAAACAGCTGCTTGAGCAGTCTTTTAAAGACTGTGCCGTTTGTGCAAACTAATTGTACACATTGACAAAAGGAGATGAATCCAAACGATGTGCTGGCTGTGTAGACATGGAGAAGAGTAATTGACGGCGTGAATTTTATTTTATTATAATGGGGAAGAACTTTAAAATGGAAAACCCCGTATATGGCCTTATTGAGTTCGAAAATTGAGCCGTAGGAGTAAGTGCTGTGGATCCCTTTACAAAATTTTTCCAGTTGGAAGAGATCCGACTGAAATAGTGGGTGGTGAGCGAGAAAGATATCGATCCAAATCTGAGCTCTCCATTTTTGGAAGTTAATGAAGGGGAATTGTGATTGCCGCTGAAGAGAATTGATCAGTAAAGACACAAAGTATCTTGGGTTCTTTTAGTAATACTCGCATTCAAGTTCTGCATTAAGAAATGTCTGATAAGAAATAATCCGGGCTTACTTATCGCTCAATATGATGGCTTCATGAGATGCTAGAAAATTATTTAGTTTTGATATCTTCAACTTAGCCACAACACTACATCCTCAATTGGGATGCTGAACATAATTTTTTAGAAAAAAGTCAGGAAGATCTAGCTTGATGTTTGACCACCTAGAAATACTCATCATCATTCCCTCACAGAATCTACACGACTTCACATTGGTCCTGTGTCAAAAACTAGGGACCACTGTCTCCAATAAACTAATTCACGTTGTGGTGTCAAAATGCAAGATATGATATTATTTTTCGAGCCGCTCAGCTTGTCAAACGGCATTCTGAGTACGAGGAAAATTCTCAAGTCTTTGATAAACTCGTCTAAGAATTGTGTATCTATCCAGTCAATGCCTTTCCATGCTATACGTGACTAAAATAACTCAGATCATGTCACTAATCTGAACACCTTATCGATTGTCTGAACTGAGACTGCCCATGGATTAGCAAGAAACGGGGCTTGTATTGAATTTAAATAACCCCCGTTTAATGTCTCAGATTACATTAGAAATCACCTTCACCATAACTGTAACTATAACTATAACTATAACTGTAACCTAAAGATACAAGGGTCTCGCTATTAACAGCTGTTCTTTATCCGAAGACTGATTTTTCTCCGAAAACATTTACGCCATTGTCAGTCGGTTAACTAGAAATGCCGCAACGTTTTAAAGTTGATAATGTAACATGTCAAATTCCTTATCTTAAGTTGATTAACAGCCGCAAATCAAAAAAAATATATTGTGGCAGTTGGGTGGGGTTTATTTTGTTTATCCTCATTTCATTTGAAATATGATAATTATTCCAAAATAACAATAGATTGTTCAAAAATTTCTATTTAATTTCCATATAAAGAGCCTCTATCCCTCCCGTACCAAGGCTTTAAATATTTTCTTCTATTATCATTTCTTCATTTCTTTTCATTTCATTTCTTTTGTTTTATTTAAAGTCACTTGACTGTTCTTCATTCAGATCAAATAGCTGCAAAAAAAAAAAAATTATTGCCGCAAAATGCCTGAAAAAGAACTTGATTATATTCGTTCGAGAGAACTCGTCGATGGAGAAAAAGACGGTGGAATTTATATTGAAGCCTTTGAAGATAACAAGCCAGCATTGAAAGGTTGGTCAAAGTTTGTTGACTCCTTTAAAAGATACGACGAAGTGGAACTTGGTTTAGATCCAAATTTGACTGAAGTTGAAAAGGCTGCAATCGTTACCGCAAACTCCCCTTTATCAAGATCCTTGAAAAATAGACACTTACAAATGATTGCTATTGGTGGTGCTATTGGTTCAGGGTTGTTTGTTGGGTCAGGTTCTGTTTTAAACAGTGGTGGTCCAGCAGGGGTTATCATTGCCTATTTCTTGATTGGATCTATGATTTTCTGTACATGTCAATCCTTGGGTGAGTTAGCTATCACTTTCCCAGTTGCTGGTGCATTTGTTACTTACAATACTAGATTTATTGATCCTTCTTGGGGTTTCTCAATGGCTTGGAACTATGCCATGCGTATGTATCTATTTTTTTTTTTATCTTGTTAATTTTCTTTTATCTTTCTTGATTCATGTCATCACTTTTACTAACAACTATCTAGTGTGGATGATAGTCCTACCATTGGAACTTGTCGCAGCTGCTTTAACAATCGGATTTTGGGATAGTACTATCAACCCTGTTGCATTTGTGGCTATCTTTTATGTTTTAATCGTTGTTATCAATTTGTTTGGTGTTAGAGGATATGGTGAAGCTGAATTCTTATTCTCTATTATCAAGGTCACTGCTGTTATTGGATTTATTATCTTAGGTGTAGTGTTAGTTTGTGGTGGTGGCCCAAACCATGAATTTATTGGTGGAAAATACTGGAGAAATCCTGGTGCCTTTGCCAATGGATTTAAGGGTGTATGTTCTGTCTTTGTTACCGCAGCATTCGCTTTTGGTGGTACTGAATTGGTTGGTTTAGCTGCTGCTGAATCTGCAAATCCAAGAAAATCTTTGCCAAAGGCAATCAAACAAGTTTTCTGGAGAATTACTTTGTTTTACTTAGTTTCTTTAACATTGGTTGGTTGTTTGGTTGCTTATGATGATCCACTCTTACTTGGTGGTGGTGCAGGTGCAGCTGATTCCCCTTTCGTTATCGCAGTTCAAAATGCTGGAATCAAGGGTATTCCATCTATTATGAATGTTGTAGTTATGATTTCTGTTTTATCTGTTGGTAATTCTTCTGTTTTTGGTTCTTCCAGAACGTTGGCCGCTTTAGCAGCTGCTGGTCAAGCTCCTAAAATTTTGGGTTATATCGATAAGCAAGGTCGTCCATTGTTTGGTATTATTCTTCAAGCTATAGTTGGATTGTTATGCTTCATCACCGCTTCTAATCAATCTTCCACTGTTTTCGATTGGTTATTGGCTCTCTCTGGTTTATCATCCCTTTTCACTTGGGGTTCAATTAATTTCTGTTTGATCCGTTTCAGAAGAGCTTTGCAAGTACAAGGTAGGTCAACTGATGAAATAACTTTTACTTCTCAAGCAGGTGTTATTGGTGCTTGGTGGGGTATTATTTTAAATGTATTGGTTTTGATTGCTCAATTTTGGGTAGCTCTTTACCCTATTGGTGGTGAGCCAAATGCTTCTGATTTCTTCATGTCATATTTAGGTTTCCCAGTCATCTTTTTATTCTACTTTGGTCACAAGATTTATAAAAAAAATTGGATGCTCTTTATTAGGGCAAAAGATATTGATATTGATACTGGTAGAAGAGAATTAGATTTGGACTTATTGAAACAAGAAATTGCCGAAGAAAAGGCACTCATCGCAGCAAAGCCATTTTATTACAGATGGTATAACTTTTGGTGTTAATTTCAAGAGAGTTTGTAGAAATACTACAATTAGTTTAATTTTACATTATTTGTACATTTTCTATATACTTTGTTTATCTTTTGGAGAATCAGAAGAGATTTCCATAATCGCTCCCCTTATCGGTCTGTTAGCCTGAGGTTTTCTAAATTGTACAAGGTTAGGCAATTATTCTTTCTATCGAGTCTTTAAAAGGGACAAACTCTATAAAAATGCCATTATCAGATAAGGTTTCTAGTATCTACTTTTTTTTTTTTTTCATTCCTTTTAATCTTTGTCATTCATATTCCCATTCCCATTTCCTCTTACACTTAATCGGTTAATTTATGACCCTTACCTTTAAATTTATCTTCATTGGCGAACCAAGACGTATAACCAGTAGAAGATCCTTCAGGTTCATCATCCATAGTTCTAATTCTACTGGATGAAGAAGTAGATGGTGTTGTATACTTTGACGATGAGGATGACGATGATGCCGTGCTTCTTCCCCTACCAGTAAAAGCTGTTTTGACACGAGCAGTAGATCCCTTCGATGTACCTTGTGGATAATTTAATATCTTATATAACCATATAGGTGCCTTGAGGTAACCTAAATCAAAGATTGAATCTTGAATCGATCCAAGTGGTTGGACTCTTTCAGAATTGTCAAATTGGAAACTGTTGAACCCAACTTTTCTGCCATTGGAACCACTATTCGTAATACCATGTTTCCTACTGGCATCGGCGTATGTTCCTGGGATTAAGTTGTATATTGGGAGTGTGTCACTTTGAATACATTGATACAAATAGCCACCGAAAATTCCAATTAACAGATCAACGAACGAGAAGTAGTCATTGACCACTAACTTGAAAAATAAATTGAATAATGGCAAGTAGTAAGCTCTAATAGGAATAATCCCCATGAAGTTAATAATTGAATTTTTCAGTGATCTCGACCAAATGTAAGTCACACAAGAGAGCATCATTTGGTGGTGAATTGGTAAATGTTCCAGATCGACAAGGAAATGGTACACAAACATCAATAAATGAATTATTGTACCAGTTAACAACGTGAACCAAAGACAATCTGGAAAGTTTCTGCCAAACTTACCGGTAGCACTCTCTAAGTGATTGGCAAATGTATAAAAAAAATATATATCCATAATTGCCTGAACTGGTTGACTGGTAACCAATCCCCAAGGAACTAAGAAACAAGTGATAAACCTATGTGATTGGAAGATTAGCCATAAGTAGGTTGTTATTATCTTAAAAATACCGGGATTTAACGCCAATGTGTACTTCACCACTGTGTAACAGTCAATGAATGATGGCACAGTGCAAAACAACAGCAGGGGATATATTAATCCGAGCCTATCGGCAAAGCAAACTAAAACAGTTGAGATTGTGAAAAACCTAGTCACTGGTGGAATATTACGGATACTATCCGAAAGATTGTTAAACATATTTATATAAGTTTAGTATATTTATCTTAATTAATAAGAAAATGAATTCATTTCTCTATCTTTGGCTAACGTCTTACGTGTAGTGTACTTTAAATCTTGGGGTGTATGTAATATGCAGTATATGGGGAATAGGGTTGACTTAACTCTAGAAAGACACAGCACAACTTGCCCGGATGGAAGATTGAATCCACTGAAAAATACCAAGAGCTATGTTATATACATAGTTAACATATATACTTCAAATAATATCATGAGCCAAAGCCAGTTATCACTTGTTTGGATGAAGTAATGTATGATATCACTGTCATTTATTCTTCTCATGAACGCATTGTAATTCCGAGCTATATTTGGGGACGTATTCAGTGAATATATATTATTACAGGATAATTATGGATGTAGATAGTGTTTATATAGACGAATGTTTTCCATTTGTTGTAACATAACTACAGTTACATCAACAAATTAAGGAACCTAGTTCACTTAACACAGCAATTTGCATTTCAAATTTAATATTAAATTGCTCCTGTTTAACGGTGCACAAACATAAGTATATACCGGTAATGACCTAGCAAGTAAAAAGAAGAAAAAAAAACATAAGACACTTGTTATCCCGCTGGCTGGAGCACACCAAAGTACACATCTGCCTAGAGCTAACCCTCTATTTTGAATTGCAGCCATTGTAACGTGCAGTATCAAATTTACCCTGCGAACGTACATTGAAAAATTGTTTATACGAAACATATATTTTTAAACCATCTCTGCTAAACATCTCCTCGATACTACAAGTGTAAAAGCACAAAGGAGAAGATGAAGTTAGTTCGATTTTTAATGAATATGCCGAATGCCACTAACCAGCCAATAACTATTGAGTTGAAAAATGGTAACTCGGTTAATGGACAATTATTATCCTGCTCACCGCTGATGAATATATCACTTAAGAATATTAAATTGGTTCAACCACATCAAGATCCAACTTTATTACAGTTTATAAGTATTAGGGGTAACCAAATAAGACAAATTATATTACCTGATGATTTAAATATTGATACCTTGTTGGCAAATTCTGTTACAAAGATAAAGGGACAAGGTGCCGGACCAGGTAATAAGGATTTAGTAAGCAGTGTTAGACAACCAATTAGAGGCGGTATGAGAGGTGGAAGAGGTGGTAGTAGAGGAAGAGGAAGAGCATTTTGAAGTTCAGTATTCTGTCCCTTATTTTACACGCCCGACCCTGTATAAATTTGTATATTAATAAAGTAAATGCTAGATGCATAAAAATTTAGATTTGTATACTTTCCCTTTTTTCCAAATAGAGAACTATCAAGGTCAAAATTGAACAGAATATCTTACAACTAGGATAGTACGAAAGCTCAAAGCATGATGTTGTTTTGTCTTTTTTGTGGTTAAAACTCCTGGCCCTTGCTAATACACCGTAGTTTGGAGAATATTTTTGACAATTCTTCACTTTACTTTAAATAGGACCGACGGTCGGCCCTCTTCGGATTGGGTGACATACTACATCATTCATATTAGCTTATGTTACGTTTATTATATACAAGTAAGTTCTAAATTCTATATTTGAACAACTAAGTTTGAACTTACCACCAAGTTCTCTTTCTTTCTTCTCTCTTGGCAATATTCTTTTTGAAAGTACTTCTTGCAGCAAGAATAGTTTCATCCATATTGGCAATAGCTTCTTCTCTCTTCTTAAGCTTTTCAGGAAGTTCTCTTTCCCACTTGGCTCTCTTTGGATTCAAGACACCCTTCATCCAGTTCTTATCGTTGTACTTGTCCTCATGGAACTTCTTTTGTGGGATTGGAGGTAACAAATCTTGTAAACCAAATTTCTTAGCCAACTTGAATAAATCTGCTGATCTTCTTAAAGAGTACTGAGCACCACGCCATCTACCACTTTCAGGGTTCTTAGTAGGTAAGAATGGGTTAACATCAGTTGCTCCAAGAATTGATGGTTTTGATGAATACTCAGCGTAAGGTCTTGGTGGATATTTTATAAAAAAGTTGTGTAATTTTTGAGGAAGCTTGCTGAAAGCTTCTTTGGAAGTTAATGACATCGTTTAGTTATCACAATATAAGATATAAAGCTTCCTTATTTCGGTCAATCAATCTATTTGAATATACTGTTCAGTTAAAGGTGAAAATTTATGAGAAAAAAAAAAATAATAGCAAAAATTTATATGCAGGTTGGAAGCCATTTAAAGTAAGAGTGCTTTGAAGGAGAGAGACAGAAGAAAGAAAAAGGCAAAGAGAATGGAGAGGGAGAGGGGGTTATAAGGAGATATATGGTATAAGGTAGGCGGTCGTTAAAATCATTTGTAAGCTTTTGAAATTCTTTATGAGCAAACATCAAGTCTGTTTCGCTGAATCTAGTGAACAGATACTGTTTGAGGCGCTTTTTTGAGTGTCCATTGCACCACGACCGCCTCCATGGTAATATTAGTGTTATACACTGACACCCCAGCACTAGAATATATCTGATAATTGCCTTGTATATACTACTTCCATTCCTTGATAAAATTGATTAAATAAATGTTCCTGGTTGATTGATGAAGAAAGAGTTATCGTGTATGAATATTTCAGTATGAACTGTACACACACAATGCTGGAGCTGCATATAAATCATGGAATATCACGAGATTAAAAAGTGAATATCCCTTGAAACTGTAGTAGGTTCTGGACGATTTAATAATAATATTTTAACGTAAATTATACAGTCCAAGATGAACTGAAAAGAAGACGACGACGTACAAAATAGATTTGCTAACTCTCCAAGAAATCAAGTAAAAAAAAGGGTGATTTCAGCTATATTATCGCTGTGTTAAGAGAAAAGATCGTATAATGAATTCTACAAATTAATATGTGTATCATATATTGATATTAAAACTTGGTATAAAAATAATCAAAAACCGAAGAAAGATTTTATTCTTGAAATTTTATCATTTGCTAAATTAATTGAGGTATCAAATTGAAGTAATTCTTAAATTAAACTTCAAACAGTTAAGAAATAAAATATGGACCTCTTTGAATTCAAGATTATTTTAAAAGAAACCGAAAAATAAAATTGGTGAACAAGAAGAAAAGCATCATTACAAGAGTAAGATGCAGAAGGCTGAGAAGATTGCACCGAATGTGTAACCATAAATAGATCCAGCGTTGGCTGACGTAGTTATAGGGATAGATCCATTAGTTGAATTGTCACGCTTTTGTGGAAGAACAATGAAAATACCACCTTGTGCAGTTGAAGTTGATGTAGGGATTGGAGTAGTTGAAGATGAAATAATTGAAGATGAGGTAATAAGTGAAGATGATGAAACAACTGATGAGGATGAAACAACTGATGAAGATGAAACAACTGATGAGGATGAAACAACTGATGAAGATGAAACAACTGATGAGGATGAAACAACTGATGAAGATGAAACAACTGATGAGGATGAAACAACTGATGAAGATGAAACAACTGATGAGGATGAAACAACTGATGAAGATGAAACAACTGATGAGGATGAAACAACTGATGAAGATGAAACAACTGATGAGGATGAAACAGCAGATGAAGATGGAACAACAGATGAAGATGTAACAACTGATGATGAAGTAACAACTGATGATGAAGTAACAACTGATGATGAAGTTATAACACTAGATGAAGCTGAGGAAACAGTTGATGAAACGGTTGATGAAGAAGCTGGGCATGAGAATTGAGCACCACTACTTCCAAAGTTATAAACATTGTTGAAGTTTGAAATCTTGACTCCGGAAGGTGTAGTAACGGAGAAATCTAATTGCATACGACCAATCAGGTTAGCGTAAACATACTTGATTGGGTAGTAAACACCCTTGGTAAGGGACCACTTAGCGACAAGAGGTCCAGTGAAGGTGGTTGATTGTAAGAGGAAATCACCTGAAACAGTTCCGGTGTTAGCATCACAACAAGTAAAGGCACTGCTGGCACCAATGAAAAGTAAACCACCATCATCAGTGTAAACATTGAAAGTATGTAAACCAGTTTCAGTAGCCAAGTAGTACCCAGTCAATTCAAGCAAAAAGTTGTTGATTGGAACAGTAACACCGTAAATGCTACCTTGAGTACCATAGAATGGAACTGGTTGATCATAGTTTTGGAAGTTAATGTTGGTAACTGCGTTAACGGTACCATATTGTTGAGAGCTCTTGTAACCAGATGACATATAATTGAAGTTAAAGTCGTTTTGGAAATCATTGTAAGCATATTGGTATAAAACAGCTTTGAAACCAGTAGTTTGAGTACCAACAACATTACAACCACTTGGAACACCAGATGGGGTAGTGGTTGGAGAAGAAGTTGAACTAAAGGTGGTAGTTGGGGTAGTTGGGGCAGTTGGGGTAGTTGGAGGGGCAACAGTGGAAGATGTTTTAGAAATGGTAGATGTTGAACAAACAGTTGTAGCCTTTGGCCAACAATATTGTGGGAAATCGTATTGACTATCAGATCCACAACCACAGTTATAAGTATAAGATTTTGAGAATGCCCAAGATGAACAAGTAAACCAGTTAAAAATGTTGACGTTGCTACACCATCCATAAGAAATAGAGAAGTTTGGCAAACACCATTTGTCACCGCTGTCAACACAGTTGACTTGGACTTGCTTAGACCAACTACCTGGAGATGAAATGAGACTGATACTCTTAGAACTGTCAAATAAAGAAATTGTACTACCAAGACTGAGACTGACACTGTTTAAAAGACTGACATCCAATAAACTCAGAGCCGTTAAACTAAGTGAGACTTGATGGGTTGAACCACTAACTTGTGTAATTGATCCAACTTTCAAGTTACCCTTTGGATAGTTGTTAAGAAGACATCTATTGTTAGCTGGGGTACATTGAGCAGTTGGGACAATAGAGCTTGCACTGACAGTTGAACAGATAACTGAGGTGGCAGCGGTTGGAGTTGGAGTTGGTGGAGCAGCTGTGGTTGAAGCTGGAGGCTTTGGCCAACAGTATTGTGGCCAATCGTAACTTGAGGAACTACCACAACCAGTCTTGTAGTTGTAAGTGTTTTGGTAACCAAAAGTAGAACATGACCAGAAGTTCAAAAGACTGTAACCAGCACACCAGTTATAGTTAACTTGGAAGTTTGGGAGACACCAAGATGCACCATTATCGATACAATCAATGGAAATAGTCTTAGACCAAGAACTTGGGTTGGAAATTAAACTAATTGAAGCAGAAGAATCGAATAAAGTAAAAACGTTACCAGATCCAAAATCACAGTTCAAGTTACTTAAGTAACTGAGACCTAAAATACTTGAACTTGTGGAAACACCGAAAGTAACTTCATGCTTTGATCCACCGACGTTAACGACGGATTGAAGATTCAAATTACTCTTTGGTGCACCGTTAAGTAAGTAACGAGTGTTACTAATAGAACATTGACTAACAGGCGAACAAGCGAATGTAGCATATACGCTTGATGCTAAAAGTACAAAGATAATATACAATTGTTGTAACAACATTATTGATATTACTAAGAAGTCAAGTGTATATGGAGAAGGAAACTATAAGAATACGAAATATAAAGAGATACACGAAGAATTGGCCTTGTACTTATAATAGAGAAAATTTTGCAATTACCTAGGACAAGAAAATGGGACATATGCAACCCCAACGCCCAACGCCCAAATAACTAACCTAAAACAAAATCCATGCATGATACTATTAGGGTTGGACCTTCACAAATTTATGCCCGAAACCTGCCTGCGTTGTCAAATGTTTTGAAGTTTCCTTTGAATATTGAAAATTAGCAAATCCAATTTGGGGCACCGCGTTACATTATATGTATCGTATGCATGTGGTCTCCCTTTTGCGTGCGGCTCTACTCAATTAGGTTCCTGACAAAAAATTCATCACAGACTAAAAGTATAGTTCGTCTATCCATTTATAGAAACAGCTAAAAAAGATGATTAAACTTTCAACTTAGCTAACATCGGTGATGAAGGTATACGATATGTCTTGGATTGATGAAATGGGACTATAGATTTTGCCCAAACTAGTATCTTTACAACAGGGGATTAGTTTTTCGCATGTGCCGCCTCGGTTTTGCTCTAATAAATTTCAAGGTATTCCACCTTACCCTTGGTTCGCTTATTATCCGGCAACATGCAATAGAACCTACACCAAAAGATTACGACAAAAATCGCCTCTCGAGCAACTTTGTAATTTCTAATTTTAAGCCCAGTTTTCTTCTGCATTCGGCTAAAATATTACCATATGCCCAAAAAAAGGAACTGCATATGTATTTTGTACCTCTCCGTTTGGGATTTTGGCGCATCTCATCGCCTTGCAGATCAGCATATTTACGCCTGAATATGGAAATTTATTCAATGCCACCCCTTCATCGACTCGACCGTGACAGAGGATGAAGCGGATTAGGGGCGGATTCGTCAAAGTCCCCTTTGTTGGTGCCTTGTATTACCTTTAGCGAGAAAGAAAGATAAAAAAAAAAAACCGTGTAGAAATATCCTCATGTTTGCGGCTGCAAATGACGATGCCCCACATAGCTATCTAAATAAACAAAAAGATGTTCAAGTTTTAAATTATTGATCAGAATATGTTTGAATCTCATGAAACTCTTGTAAGATTCAGAAATCAGATGCAATCTTATTGATACGTTATTTAAATTCACTTTGCTTTTGAAATACTACAATAGGAAATGTTTCTTCAACCGATGAGTCTTATCGCGAATATCTCATGCTTACTTTTGTTACGAAAGAGTTACGAGGTTCGTATTGCCAAGTTACTTGCAAAATGTTCTTTACCGTGTATGATGAAGCGTTTGCTTGTACGAGTATCTTGTACGGCACTTCGGAATATCGGAAATTAGTGGAACATTGAGAATGAAAACAAGTTATGATAAGATCCTCCACATTGAAATGCAACAGCTTCTGACGAGCGGACGCATGTGACTGCCATATATATTGCTTACCCAATTCGACTTTTTAATTGCTTACAAGGTACCGTAAAGAAATGGCAACTATATGACTATGCTAGAATTAAGTAACCCCTGCGTATCCCTGATATCCCTGATATAATGCAGTGTCTTGGGTAACCTTATTCTTTGTAATTTGTTTTGAGTTTTGGAAATTTCCTAAACCATTCATTTAATCAAAAGCTAATCTGGTCCCTGAAATAATAAAATGGTACCCGCTTCTACCTTGGGTTCCGAATCTTCTGTCGATGATTCTCCGTAGTGAAGATTTTGTCATTGTTTTTGAATCATGTCAAACTCATTTATTCTTACAAATTCTATTACTGATTTAATAATAAATTGTTTCAGGATATTGACGTTTCTTCCTATAATAGGGTAAATTGAAGCCCGTTCAATGCTAAATAGGTTGCTTGGGGTTAAACCAGTTTAGTTGTTTAAAAAATAATTTACTACATTCTTCAGTATTACAACGAATTAAAACCTCAAATTTCGTATATTTAATTATATTAACAATTAGATATATTGTTTTTTTTTGAATATTTCCTGATTCTGATATTTGGATTCCTCATTTGGGTAGTTCAGCTATACATGAAATGGTGGGGTTTAGTATTTCTCTTAAGTTAGTCCTCATTACCTATTCTGGTCCATCAATAATACATTTTACACAACCATTTCCGCCTCTCACTAAATCATATGCCTTAATTGCATCAGTGAACTTAAATCTATGTGTGATCAATTTTTCAAAATCGATCGCAGGAGAAGATGAACTATAATTTCTGTCAAGAATAGTAACCCCAGTCTTGTAATCATCATATCCATATCTGAAGGATCCGAATAATGTTAACTCTTTATTAGAAAATTCTGTAAGTGGGAAGGTAACTGGTCCAGGGGAGTTACCTACTTGTACATATCTACCACCTCTTGATAATATTTCAACCCCCATATTTATGCAAGGTTCAGCACCTGTGCATTCTAATACTACCGAAACCTTGTTTTCACCAAATTTATTTAATAATTCCTTAAAATCACCATCAGATTTGGAATTGAATACGTGGGTGGCTACTCCAATCTCCTTGGCCATGTCCAATTTAGAGTCAAAAATATCAACAACCATAATGTTGATGGCCCCAAACGACTTGGCTGCTGCTGCTGCAAGTAGCCCAACTGGTCCGGCACCAAACACGACAACATTGTCACCAAGAGTAATCTTGGCTAACTTGGAGGCGTGAACACCAACACTCAATGGCTCTACCACTGCACCCAATTCTAACGAAATATGGTGTGGCAATTTAACAAGGAAATCTTCCGGGCACTTGTAGTACTTGCACAATGTACCTGGTGGATTTGGCTCGCCTTCAGTTGAGTTTGGTGTTGCTGCAAAGCACATATGTGGGCATAAATTGTAGTGACCACTCTTGTACTCATCACTCAATCTTGATGGTAAACCTGGTTCAATTGCTACCTTGTCACCAACTTTCAAACTCGTAACGTTTTGACCAACTTCAGAAACGATCCCAGAAGATTCGTGACCCAACACCATTGGCTTGGTCAAAACAAATGGACCAATCTTTCCATGGGCATAGTAGTGAATATCAGAACCACAGATACCTGTCTTCTTGACTTCAACGATTACTTCATTTGGGTCGACAATTCGTGGTGATTCGAATGTCTCGAACGAAATGTCGTCGATCTTGTTTAAAACAAGTGATGGATTAGACATTATAGATGGATTACTATGCAATTAATATTAGTATTATTATTAGTAAATTTATTTTTCGATCGAGGCACTAGAACGCAGCCTTTTTTTGGGATTTTTATTTTCTCTTTTTATTAACTATTCTGCAGGTTGCTCAGCAATTGAATAGGAATAAGTTCTTGGTTTATAGAAGAAGTAGAAGAAAAAGAAAAAGAAAAAGAAGAAAAAGAAGAATAAGAAGTCATTCTTGTGAACTTCTCCCTTTTATACTACCTCGATTTTTCATTTGTTAGTTGATACCGGATAAATTTCCACTTTTGCTCCCCCACCATTTGCTTCGCGCGACAGATTGTGGGGTGGTTTATATGGGGATCACAGAGTAGCTGTTGGTATTACATCACCTGGTAATTGTTGGGTTCGGAATATCAAACGTATTATCTCGTCATGCTACTCATGTCAAAGGGGTGACCAAATATAAATGGAAGCCATGGCTGCATTGCATTACATGGTTAGAAATTTCTTATAGTTCTGAGGTAAAAGTCGAATGTCGCCTTAGTTTTTTTTCTTTTTTTTTTTTTGCTTTTTTTTATTTTTCTAGTTGCCTTGCTAAAAAAAATTACTTATTCCAAATTTTAATATTTCTTTGGATTGATCTAGGCACAGTTTAATTTTGGAAGTAGGAGGCAATCTTGTTCGGAAAGTTACAGTTTCTTCCGTGTCCGCCTTTACCCCCTCCCCCCCCTGTCCATGTCAGTAACTACAGTACTGGACTGTTGGTTACTTTAGTATCAGCATATTCATTGAAAGAAAAGCTTGAAGCAGGAGCTCTATTGACATTCCCTTCTGTACTGTTTGAAGTAGCAGTTGTTGCTTCTGGTAAGCCAAGCCTTCAATGTTGGAAGCTCTTCGGGTTCATATTTTCAAATCCTTTTACCCTTATTTGGATATGCTTTAGTACGCCTGGTTCCTGTGTGTAGCGAGAACTTAGCTCGTCGTCAATGTATAATTCGCAGCCTATTCAATTAAGGTGCTGAGCTGCAACTTCATTTAAAAGTGATGAGGCCAAGACTATGGCGAGATAATTCAATTGTAACGAAACGGTACTGTCTAAATAATTTTCAACTCTCCTTTGGTGCCTACGCTGTAAGGGCAATTGCGTTGAACTTGGCTTTCGTTGATCGGAGCCGAGGTGTTTTGTACATAACTATAAATCGTTTAACCAAAACTCAGCAATATTACAATTTGACAAGCAATCATAGTAAATACATTAGAAGCATTGTTTTAATATCGTTTTATTGGTATGCTGTAGCTAAAAGTGGATCTGGTTCAACTTGTGATTAAACTTTTTTTTTTTATACCTTCTTTGATTAAGATCCGCCTATTGTGTTTGAGATTTAAGGTAATTTTTAGATCCAAGTATTATTTTAGGTGAAATTAGCCCGTCGCTTATTGTAGCCAATATTTATCATTCAAGCGTACAATATTATATATAAATTTGAAGAAATCCGGCCGAAAACAACTGCTTTGAGCCTGCGTTCCTTTTGTCATTATTTATCTAGACCTACTGGGAAGTTCTTAGATATTTGATTAAACTCTTGAAACTATTTTCATTTTGACATTACACATATATTGATCAATTTTATATTCGAGAAACATGTATAACTGGCACCTAGTCGGTTCTAATTCATGTGGCCCTTATTCAATTGAGTTATTGATTTCACTTCCTTGATCTTTCGAAGAGATGTTAGCTTGTAGAAATTCTTTCTGAATAAGCACTAATTGAGCAAATTATATATATTAGAGAATTATCTACAGATTTACTATTTTGATGAAGTTGCCCGGTAATGGCTAATCAGATCTTGCACTAAGGTATAGAATTACTCCTTGTCTATAAAATCTAGTTATACAGTGCTACCCGATTGGGTTGAATCGTTCTTATTTGTCAAGAAAGACTATTCATCAAATTTTGGATTTTTGCAACTCGTAGCAGGTATGCGACATTCTGCAACCAATATGTCGTCAAAAAACGACAAATGTTACCACAGAATTCGATGAGATAACCACCAATTCTTCATATTTCACCCTCACTACCTCTATCTATACAATTCTACATGGGTCAATCCCGATTCTCTTATTACCGTATTGTTTATATTTATATTTGTATATATATTTTTTTTTTTGAATTTTGGTGTTACAACAATAATAACTTATTACTCATTGTAGCATTCTCCTTTCTCTTTCTCTTTCTCTTCCTTTCATTTGTATGCGTAAATCATGCGCGTGTGCTTTGGCTTTCAATTTCCGTCTATAAGCGTTGTCGTCTTGTGATTATGATAGTGTTGGTATTGGGGTCTATTAAATTTATTTGGTGAAGGTTTGTAAAGCTTCTAAGACTTCCAATTCGATGTTGGCTTCAGCAGCAACAACTTCGTCAGAAGAAGCAGCACGCTTTTGAGCATCAGCAATAGAAGACTTGACGGCAGCAGCATCAAATTGTTCTGGCTTGAAAGCTTCAATGGCAGAGATGGTTAACTTGTTACCTGGTTGAACGGTAGCAATACCACCACTAACAAAGTATTGTTCGGTTTCACCACCCTTGGAGATAACTTCTAATAAACCTGGTCTTAATTGTTCAACAATTGGAATGTGGTTAGCTAAGATACCTAAGTCACCATTAATTGATGGTAAGTTAACTTGTTGAACTTCAGATTCAGAGTATAAAGTTTCATGAGGTAAAGCTAAAGATAACTTTAAAGCATCAGATGAAGCAGCTTCAGAAGCGTAAGCTCTTCTAGCAACACCAGTGGTTTGACGTGCTACTTGACGGAAGGTTTGTCTGAACATGTTTATATATATTTATGTATTTAGTAATGCTATGAAAGACTACTTAATTGTCTTGTTTTCTAGTAGTGAAAAAAAAATTTAGAAATACCGAGTTTGGTTGGTTTGGAAATTTTTTGTTAGTGCGAATAACCGGTTTCTATTGGTTGTTGTTGACTTCCTAATCGGGCACTATTTTGCACACCGGAAAAAAACTGTTGTTCAAGCAAATTGAGTAGTGCGCCACATCAAAATGATTTGCAGCCTTCTTGCTAATTGAATAATAATCTTGTGTTAATGAAGATAGATATATGGGGCGGAGTTGTTATGGATTTAGTTTGATCAACGTTCTAGGGCTTCCTCTGTTTCCCTACATTTTGTCTACCGTCTATCTTTTCCCAACAGGAGATGCTGGCAATGTATCAAGGTTTCATTTTCATAGCTCTTACATCATGCAACTACTTCTGCTGAATTTAGTAGAAACGTAAATTTTATTGCTAAATGAACTCCTTTCAATTGGGAATTTTTTTCAATCTCTGATGCCCTCTTACTTCAAGACCATTCATTCTACAACCGTGGTTTGGACTTCATCTAATGAATTGGGTTTATAATATGTCATCATCAACCTCCAGGTATACCCAACACCTTCTACCTCCAAATCTGGGGTAGTATTGATAACAGAGGAGCTTGAATGATTGTCAACTCTATCCATTTTTTCCATCTTAACTCTACCTCAGCAAAATGTTTTTCTCCTATTACTCTAATCACCACCACCAAATTGATTTAAGAAACTATCAACGTCAAATTCTTCATCTTCGCCAAGATTTTCATCTCCAGCAAGACCTTGATCTAGTAAATTCATATTAAGACCATCAAGTAACAGGGTATCGCTACCTAATAAGTTATTCATATCTAAGTCCAAATCATTCATACCGTCAGTATTACTATCAGTACCATTCATATTATTATCATTAGAGTTACCATTGCCATTACCAAAATTATTATTATTACTATTACTATTATTATTATTATCATTGTTGTTGTTGGAATTATTACTCTTGCCGCTACTGTTATTAGAGACTTTGCTGGTTCCATTGGTTTCTCCTCCTTTAGTTTCCTTATTTCCAGAATAATTCAAATTTGAGAGTATGTCGGAAGGATTTGGGATATCAATCTTAGAATCGTCAACATCGTTGGCTAATTCATCCAAGCTAAAGTCAAAAGTCGGAGATATCATCATTTGACCATCAAATCCAAGACCTGATTGATCCTCCTGTTTCTGTTGCAGTTGTTGTTGTTGTTGTCGTTGTTGCTGCGAATCTTGGAGCTTCTTTTCGGCAGCCAATCTATCTTCCTCTTCTTGCTTCTTTCTGGCAGCTTCTTGCTTTCTCTTCTCCTCTGCTGCTTCCTCCTCCTTCTTTTTCTCTTCAGCTCTACGCTCCTCCTCCTTGCGTCCTTCTTCCTTCCGCACCCGCTCCTGCTCCTCTCTCAACTTCCTGTCGCTCTCCTCTTTCAACTTCATCTCCTCCTGTCTCAACTTATTCTCAACAATCTGCTCAATACACCATCTAGCATCGTTAAACTTGCCAATAGTCTCGTCCAATATATCTTCAAAGTTCTTTAAACTCGATGACAAATGATCTACAATCTTGGAATTGATCAACTGGTTGTTGGGTCCAATAATAAGATTTGAATGCTTCTTATTCCTATTGATTATCTCAAACACATATCCTGATGATCTTAAGATATTATCAAGTGAATTATTAAGTTTCGTTTCCAAATTCATTTCTTTATTGTAAGATTACCTAAAATTTTATAAATTCTTGCAACCTTCTCTTCTTAATAAATACTAACGAATTTGTTAAAATCTCTGATAACTCTCTCCTTTTCGTTCTCTCATACTTTGTTCTCTTACGACTCTCATAATGTCGTAATCCTGTACACAGGCACATTTTGACTTACCAAATAACACATAAAGAAGAAGCCATACTTTTGAAAGATAGTTGTCTCTTCCTTGATGACTAGAATAGACCCTTCATCCTTAAAATGTCAAATCTTTACAGCAATATGGCTTTGGGTTTGTTGTTGGGAAAAATGTTATCCTTAAAGTAGCTTCCTTTTTTCTCACCTTATTAGTATGCCAAATGTTCCTTCCCGTTTGAAATCAAGTCAAATAACACTATCCAGGCGAAACTAGCTACTCCCATTTTTCATTTTGAATCACTCTGGAGATCCACAGAACACATTAAGTATTTTAGAAAGGAAAGTAACCTATTCAGCTATTTTATTTGTATCAAGCCAAACTGCTCTGCATCAGCAAGGAACAAAATTCATTCATAAGACTACTAACCGACCGAAGGGAGCTAGGCTCGATGCAATCGCCCTCGCCGGGTAGGCGCCAGCGGAGCGTCTTACAAAAAGAAGTAATAAAAAAGCTCAGTATACAATGAACATAAGAATGTGACTAAACCATAATAAAGTGAAAGAAATGAACTACATATAAACAACACTATCAAAAGATGTAACTCCACCAGTTAATCTCTAACTGTCATACGTTGAGCTCTGCCACCTTTTAAAGGTCTGCTGGGCTGGGCTCCCTTTGTTCCTACCCCAGAAATTAGTGAAACTTTTCAATTTGATTCTATCTGATTTTATCTGATTTTTCGCAACCACTTCACTTAAGCCCGTATGAGATCTGTTTCTCCGACAGGGTGGGTAAGAATCGCGACTTTTTTTTTTTTACGCGTATCTTATAGAGGTAAACAAGCTTGACAGACACGGTAGAGTAAATTTTTCTTACTACATCTTAAATCAACTTTCTTCTTGTTCCTCTTCTACTTTATAACTACTACTACTACTACTACTACTACTTTAGTTGCACTTCACCTTTCTACTATCAAGACAGATGGAAACACTATTATCTAAACAAGGTCCTTTGGCCCATGTGTGGTTAGCAGCTAACTATGATAGAAAATTATCAAAGCAACAATTGTTAAATACTAACATTGTGAAGACTTCAAAGTTTATATCTGGAGATCAAAATAATCAAAGTGGTCAACTGACTGATGCTACTATAACGCTTCGTTTATCTGGTCAGCTTCTCTTGGGTATTGTAAGGATATATTCTAGAAAGACAAAATACCTTCTCGAAGACGTCAATGACATATTATATAAATTAAAGAACTCATTCAGAGTTGTTAATGGTTTGTCGAGCGGACCTGGCTCTAATAGTTCAGTTTCCCATGCTGGTTCCAACTCCGGTAATCTGCGTGCTATTTTATTGCCAGCTCAACAAACAATGATTAGTAGTGTTAATCAAATCACATTACAAGATCAAGTTACAAACTTTGATTTATTGTATCAAGAGGAATTAAATTTGGATGAACCAACTAAGGAATCGCCGGTTGATTCCGGCAACCTGTCACTTGTTGACCAATCTTTTAATTTTGACCAGTCTATTGAATATCCTAGAAGTGGTGTTAGTAGGCTTCATGATGAAGACGATGGCGTTGATGTTGACTTTGACTTAAATTTTGATTTGGACATGGACAATGGTGCTGAAGTTGATACAAATGCACTTTCTGATAGATCAATTGAACTTGGTAGAAATACTCAAGTTTCCAATGATAATCCTGATTTATCGATAAATTTAAAGGGATTGGATGATCTTGACTTTGGTTTTGAAGAACCTTTAGAAACTGTTGATCAAGTTAGAGAAAGTGAAAATCAAGAAGGTGCTGGTGAGCAACAACCACAACAACAAGGAGAAGAAGTAGCAAATGATAATACTGTTGCTGAACCTTCCCGTCCAAAGAGAAAACTTGTAGGTATTACAGAAGAAGGACAACTTAAAACTGTTAAAAGAAGATTAATAGTAGACACCATCTCAGAAGTGGAAACTGGTATTCCAATTCAAGAATTAAGATCAATTCAAAACTTACAACTTAATGGCTCCAGTTACATAACTCTTACTCTTTCTGAAGATGAAAAATTACAACTTATTAATGAACTCTCAGAACCAACTCACCTCAGAAACAAATCGTTATGGGAAATAAATCAACAATTACAATCAAGATGCATGGAAATTGCTGAGATAAGTGAAAATGTGTCTGCACCTGAATCGCCAATGGAATTTGATCAATCATTAGATTTTGATCTTGATTTACCAGACTTAGAATCAGATAAAGAACAACCTGAAGTAGAAGTAGAAGAGGTACAAGAACCTATCGTTGAAGAAGACTTTAATGAAAAAACTAAATCAACTATTCAAATAGCAGATCATTTGAGAGAATCTTTCATCTCGGGTGATGATGTTACTACCCTATCGAACATCATAGAAAAAGATTTAAAATTATCAAATGACAATAATAAGAAACCTTTGGGTATAACATCTGATAATCAAATTAATTCGAAAAGAGAAGCAACCAAGTGTTTCTTCGAATTACTTGTATTGGCAACTAATGACTGTATAACGATAAATCAAGATGGATTGGAATCAACAGAAATTGGCGGTACAATTGAAGTTAGACCAAGAGATAAAATATACACTAATTTTCTTTAGTGTAATGTACATTAAATATAAACTATAATGTATACAATATTAATTTTACTACAACAAATGTAATTATTGTAACTTTTTATATTCAAGCCTAAAGGTAATATCACTAAATTTAATTAAGTAAGCTTCGGATTCCATTGTCAATTTTTTCATTCTTTTGATTGTTTGTACATTCGTGTAATAATAATTCATCTATTGACCATATTAATACAATTCCGCTTTTGAAACCAACATATAATTTATCCCCTTCACTAGAAAATTCCATCGTGATTGGAACTTCTTGTCTGTAAGCTTCAGGTATATCTATCCTTAAAATTGGGTTCATCAATTTTTCTTGTAAATTCCAAAACAGTATCGCCGGTACAATTTCAGCATTGTCTATACCTAGGGAAATGAATTGATAAATTGAGTTGGGCCTAGACAATACTTTAGTTATAATATGGTCAACATGCACGTAAATCTCTTGTGTAAAGGAAGAATCTGTCAATTTCCAGATTTTGAACCCACAGTCCATACTCGTGGTGATAAGTATAGTCTCGAAGTCAGTTTGATGATTACCCTTGTGTCTGATTAGTTCAGTGATAGAGTTGATTGATGAGTGAAGTTCGTCCAGGGTGATTTCGCTGTGGAATTGTATAAACTCGCCGACTTTATTGTTGCAAAGTTTGTACAACTGGCCCGACTGTGTCCCAACAATTATATTATTTAAGTAAGCATGGTCTTCCGATAGTGAACCAGATGATGTCGAAATAGAAGAGCTTCTGGGTGGTTCATATAAAATTAAGCTCGTCACTGGTAAATTTTCTCTTATATTAGTGAATCCTTCAGTTTGTGGTTTATAGAGTTGGACACTATCAGCTCTTGGGGTTGCCAAAATGCTGGTTGACCAATAATTTATTATTCCATCGAGGGAGCCAGTTACCACTGGAGTATTGGAAGAAGTTATAGAATCAGTTTCTCGTTGCACTATAAACGACACCGGATAAGTGTGATTCACAAGATTCTTTTCGTCTAAAGCAGCACTACCTCTGATAAGTGAGGTGCTGCTAGAGGACAATATTGGCGATATCAACAGCGGTAAGAACGCCATTGAATCGTCATTAATTTCCCAAATGACTACTTTGCCGCTTCTTAATCCACCAATGAGCTTGCAAACGCTTCCTCCGCTTCTGTCAAATCTAACACTAAGTATAGGGGAAGTTGATAAGAGGTAAGCCTCGGGAATAGGTTTGCTTCCCAGTAGGTTATAAACTACGGCTAACCCTGGAGACCGTTTTATTGATTCAAAACTAGTTGGAAGTTCCGCTTGTGCTCTCTGTTGTGGTTGCAGCTGCAGTGGGTGACTATTCTGCTGGTATGAGACAACAATAATGGGCCTCCTCAGAGAAATGTCTATGGCAACCATTGATCTGTCTTCAATAGCTGGCAATATCTGGGTAATATTGAAGGCTGATGATAATGAAGGGCGAATCAAACTCTTCCGCATTGTGTCTGTATCTATAAAGAAATCAGGTTCTGCCGCATCTTGAAGAAGGACTTTATTAAGTGTTTTGAGTGATTTCCCAAGTGAAGAATTTAAATCTACTTCGCTGGGTCCAGTTACTTCCTCTTCGACAACTGGTTCGAGGACTTCCTCTACCGGCTCTTGCACGATATCTAGCTCTAAGCCAGCCTGTATACCTTTATCATAAGTGATCTTCTCTTTAGCCAATGGCTTAGTGATAATGTCATTGCCTGTTGAGTATCCACCATTGTTATTCGCGTCGTTGTGTGAGTGTTTGTCACTGGTGGGAGGATCTGTCTGGACTGCAACACTCTTACTGAGCTTCGGTTCATACTGTAACCTGTCTACTATCTCGTCAATCTCTGTCGCAGCTTCGGTCTGGTTCAACCTTCTCAGCTTCAACTCTTGCAACCGCTGTCGCTTCTGCTCCAACAAAGACTGTCTGTCCATATTTTCGTTACTGCAAACTACTCTGAGGGTTCCTATTTCTGAATCAATTCATTGTCTTTGTTTTTGTCTTAAACTTGAGGGACGCGATATTGAACCCGAAAAAAAATGTTCAACATATCTGCCCTTCATTTCATTTCTTTAGATTACTAAATTGGCCAATTTATAGATCACTATGGACATTGAAGATATATTGCAGGACTTTGAAAGGTCTTCCGCTCCAAGAAGTGCCAAAAATTTGGAACTGAACTTATACAATCGTTTAGTCACCGCTATGCTAAATGAAAGAATGGCCCCAGACGTGTTACCCTATGAGCACAATCTTATGCAACTGGTTCTTTCCATGCTTTCGAAGCAGCAACAGTACCTTTTGGACTCACATGAATATGGTGACTCGAATGTTGGCAACGGAGTAATCTCCTCTGACTTTAAGCTACAGCTAATGATTGTAGAAACTGAAATTGAAAGACTCAACTATTTGGTTAGACTGTACTTGAGAGTACGATTGTCCAAGCTTGATAAATTTAATATATTTTACATTAACAAAGTTGCCAATGAAGCAGAGTCTACTGGTGATTCTGACGTGAAGCCATTGTTGTCGTCTGACGAGATTGACTACATACATAAGCATTTCAAGATCTTAACTCAACTTTATAATTCGTGTTTCTTAAAGAAAATGCCCCACTTTTTGACTCTTCTCGATGATACTAGTGGTGGACAGCTGATGATTACAGAGCCCGATATTAAGCAACCTGTTTTTATCAAAGTGGTAACTAGAACACCAATCACCCTCACGTTGAACTCTGATGAAGTATTAGAATTAGAGAGAGATGGTATCTATGTGGTGAAGTACCAACTTGTGAAGAAGTATGTTGAAATAGGTGATATCGTGTTAATATAATTCATACAAGAGATCTCTACAGACTCATACTAAATTCCTTACTTTCTTATATTACATTATAACTACGTCACAACCACCAGGACAATCAATGTTTTGATCCTCTACGAACCATTCACGGAGACACCCGAAGTGACCTCTATGTCCACATCTCAAACTGACCACTACGTTTAATCCCTTACACGGTTCGTTGCAATATACACAACCTGGTTGTTTCTTTGAACATTCGTCACAATACCAATAGCCAAAATTGTCTTCAGCACCAGTGATACCATTCATTGTTGCTTGTTGCGACTGTCTGGTCTTGAATTTTATCTTGGATTCTTCATTAACAAGAAGCTTCTTGCACCATGTACAATAAAATCTTAAACTAACATCATTCCCGCAAATTCTATTTAATTCGGGTTTTAAATCAGCTGGTGTTTCATTAATAATCTTCATGGCTGTTACAAATAGTTGCTTTTTTCTGAGAATTTCAATGTACAAGGCAAGCCATTCTAGACAATTATTCTTTGTGATTCCACTCTCTCCTTCTTCTGACTTACTAATTACCTGTTTATAGAATAATAAAGCTAAAGTTGAACACATTAATATGTCCCCTTGTAATGTTGAATATTCGAGTGCTTCTTTTAAAAGGCATTTAGTTTTCCAAGGTTTTGATAAAGTTTTTTCTGACTTTATGGTATTTTCCCTAATTCGATCATCTTCATTGTGGATTGCCATGGTAAGTTGAGATGGAACTGAAGGAGAAGGAACAATTGATCCCCCACCCTCTTCATCTACCTGTTCCAAGGTCTCTTCTTTACCATTCACCTTATTATACCCTACACTACTATTGGCCCCAACGGCACCAAGGCGTCCTCCAAAGATATTATTAGAATTACGACGCGAACTAAATGATCCCTGTTGCAGTAATGTTTGTTGGCTGTGGTGGCTATGCGCTGTAGAATGTGGAAGATTGCTAAAGAAAGTAGGCGAACTAGCATTTGATTTCCCAGATGATGAATAGGAACCATATCCAGCTGCAGATAACACATTCATATTTTCATCATCTAAATCTTCTAGGTTGGGACGTTTTCCAGTACCAAATGATGGTCTTCCAAACGAAGCCCTACTATTCTTGGTTGGAGAATCACCGAACAACCGTCTTGAACTACTAGCGGTTGCACTATGGGGTTGTTGTAATTGGTTTTCCAAAGGCAGAGAAGTGGAAATTTTTGAAAGTTTATTCGGGCTCATTACTGGGAGTGAAGAATGCTTCCTTAAATTTGATTCATCTGCGACTGATTTAGATATTAATTCATTTGATGGTGCTTCTTTTCTTACCTCGTCTGCAACTTCTCTAACTTGATTGATTTCTTTCTCTTTTTCTTCTACCTCCTTGGTTACCTCGTCGTCATCTTCATCGTCGTCAATAATGGCATTCTCATCTTGCTCATCCATTTCTGTATTACGGAAAACAGATTGGTTTTTATTCAACATACTATTTGAACGAGTTGCAATCGGACTGATACTATTTGGAAATGCGTTACGACTAGTGTGTATCAAATCCATTAAATTCCCAGATGATCCATTTCTTTGTTCGGAAAACGATTTACTAGAAAGTTTCCTAGTTCTCTCCGGGGATGTACTCAGGACTCCATCTTTTTCTGTTGTTGAACTACCGGCACCTCCATAATTCAGGGTGGAATTTGAATTAAAAGATCCAACAAAATTATCTAACTCCAGTAGAATAGATCTATCATCATCATCAGCTTGTCCATTCTCTTTCCCGTTCCTAAATGTAGATATGGTATCCAGTTGATTAACTTCTTCTATTTCAAGTGGGCCAAAAGTTCCTCTAACAATTCCTTCCTCTTCGAGACTAACTGCTAAGACTCTCCAGACCTGGCAATCTCTAAATTTGTTAACACTTGCAGCAATGTTTGCATTTAATACACAGACGTCAATTAAAGTGAATCCATCAGGGATGGAGATTAAGTAATGGGTTGATAACGTTTCAAAAATTGTTACATCATTCATTTGGACTGGGAGCGAAATAGGAACAAGATAAGGTGAAGGGTAAGTCACTGAGAGTAGCTTGCGTTGCATTTGTTGATGTAGCTGTTGCAGTAACAGGAGATGGTATTGAGGTTGTTGGTGGTTATTGAACGCAAGTGGAGATGGTGCAGACAAAATTGACTCTTGAGTTTGATTCCTGTGTAAAGAAGGTCTATGTGGTATTGGAGTAGTAATGATACCACTGCTGTTATATCCAGCACCACTACTAGGGGTGGAACTCATTTGCGCGTTTGCTCCAACTCGTTTCATATCATGGGTGCTCAGAAATGAAGATGTCATCGTGGAATGTATATTCACTGGTGAGCTGTTAGATGCAATGGGTATGGTACCAATTGGGCTCCCTACGGGGTCTCTGTCAATTTCATCAACAGTACTATCTGACCCATACAATGCTCCGCTTGGAGTTGTACCGCCACCAACTGCGTGTTGAGCAATTCCACTTTCGGTGTTTCCCTCAATTGTCATGGCTAAATCCATATCGTACTCTTCCCTCTCTTGGGTCACCACTTGGTGATGGTGGTTGTGGTGACCCTGTTGGTGGTGATGAGGTTGAATATGCAGCGGTATATCCGCGTCAGTGTTTTCAAATTCATACTTTTCTTGGTTGATAAATGTGAAATCGCCCATACTGTTTCCCCAAGCAACTGAAATATTTCTTAAATTATCTAAGGGTTTGGAAATTTCATGGTCAGGCATCTGTCCATCATATTCTTTATCCAATGCATAGCTAGCAAACTGGTTTGCCTTTGTAATCGTCCAAATATTTCTTGTCTTTTTTGGGTGTCTACCCCAGATGAAATTTTGAAACGGTTTGCCAGGTGTTTTTATGATTTCTTTAGGAATATACTTCCTCTTCAAGTTATAAACTGTTATCGTTGGGTCATCATTAAGGTATGTGCATGCAATATCATAATTAAACAACAGATTGTTTTCTGTCTCATCGGCCACAGGAATTTCATCTTGGTTCGGGTAAAGGTTCCATCTAACTTTCAGGATAGGTCCATAGGTATTCATTATAAAATCAGGCAGGGTTCTATATTCAGATTCACTGTAGTTCCACACACAGAGCTTTTGGTCTCTACCACCGGTTATTACATATTCTTTCTCTGGGTGTATATGAAGAGAAAGTGCGGGCCCAGTATGAAAATTCCATTTCCTCTCTGGAAGGTTGGTATGCTGTTGTAGTGGCTGCAGTTGGGGCCCAATCTGTCTGAGGTCATATTTGTAGAGTGCCCCAGAATCGTGAACCGATAATATTGTTATCTTCTTGCTAACTAACAGGTGAGGGGAATACTGACAAGATCTTATCGGATCCAGATGAGAGGCACTGCTTACACTTATCATTGGCTTGGTGGCAGAAGCTCTCAAATCCCAAAGCTTAATCGTACCATCTTGAGATCCAGATATAAATTGGTTAGTAGCATCATAACTGGTCTCGTTCAAGAAATCTAGAGAATTTATTGTTCTCTTATGGTTTGTCAACTTACAAGTCAAGCTTGACTTCCCGTTGTTTTGAACCTTGTACAAATTGATTCCACCGTTTGAGAGACCACACGCTATTGTATCATGCTTCGTCTTGATTGTATTAATACTGCTAAGTTTTGTAGCCGAAAGAGCATTTCTATTCGTGGAAAATGATGTAGGGGTACCACCGGGTGAATAAAACGGAGAAGATGTGCCCGTTGCTGAAGATGATGAGGTCAGATCAAGAAGATTAATTTCAGAAATAATTTTATTCTGCTCTGTATTCAATGAAAGTAGCCTTAGACAATTCTTCCCTCCTATCACCACATGGTTAATAGATGAACCATGTGTATACTGAACCGGTAAATGCAATTGGGAAATGGCAGATATTTCTCTGTCACTGGTGTAGTGAACCTTTCCAGAGGGGTAATTTACACCGTTCCCGTTCCCGTTCCCATAAGCTCCAGTGGCAGTACCTCCCGTACCAGCAGTGACTTTATTTATTGAAGAGTTGTTTGAGCCACTACTCCCACTATTTTGGCCCATGCCATATATATTAAAGGCAAAATTTGCAAAGCTCGAAGCCTTGGATCCGGACCCAGACTGTGACATCTTGGCTTCACTCAATTCAATGTGATACTAGAACTTACATTCCACTATTTTAATATCATTTCGATGTTAATGGAAATATTCGAGATTTGTATGTACAGGAATTGAGATAAGACATACTAACTGCATAGTGATGAAGAAGAGATAGATGTAAAAAGATATTTTAGAAGCAAATTCCCCTTCTAGATTGTTGATCGTGTACTTTCTAGGACCTGGACCCTTGGGTTTAGATTTGCTTCCAAATTCTCACTTTGAGTTCTACTACGTTTCTGTTTCATGAGTGTGTGCTTATTTGTAAAAAATAGATCAGTATACAAATAGTGCTTCCAGCCGGCCACACCAACAAGATGTGGTTTTCAAACTATCTCTGATTCCTACACTTGTTTGGAGTAACTGTTGACCAATCTTTGAATACTTGATCCTGTAGTATCGGTGGCACCAGTTGTATATTCCGCTATTCACTCTTTCAGACACATACACACACACACTCTCTCTCTCTCTCTTTCTCTCGCTTTTCCGACTCTTATCTCATCTTGCCCTACCATTTAACACGAGGTTCGCACTTATATAATTTATATTTCTGCTGTAAATCATACTATATTAACACTTGACTACCAATCATATTATGTTGTCTTCAGCTGTATTTACTGCTATATTATCATTTACTAAGACGCTTTCTCAGGTGGGCCTTTCTCTTGGTGCGCTTATCCTACTTGGATTATACACATATCAAGGCTCACTTATATACCCAGCAAGTTTGAATGACGGGCATGGACATTGCTCGACACCTGATGAATACGACATGGAGTACAAGTTGGTTACCTTGAAAACATCTGACGGTGAAAGCTTGCAGTGCTACCTGTTGAAGCACGACAGTACATCATCTGAGTATGCCAATAAAACAGTTGTCATACTCTCTCCAAACGCCGGAAACATTGGGCATGCGATGCCAATCGTTTCCATGTTCTACAAACAATGTGGTTATAACGTTTTCATTTACTCATATAGAGGTTATGGTAAATCCACAGGAAATCCCAATGAAGTGGGATTGAAAATCGATGCTCAAAGAGTTATGCAATTTTTAACCGAAGAAGATGAACAATTTAGTCAATCTTCATTAGTATTATACGGTAGATCACTAGGTGGTGCAGTTGCCATTTATATTGCTGCCACGATGTCATCATCAGTTCATGGTCTTATCCTTGATAACACTTTTCTCCTGATTAGAAAAACAGTACCGCATATCTTTCCCTTTTTAAAATACGTTACTTCATTTGTTCACCAAATTTGGAACCTGGAACAATTAGTACCTACTATTCCTGCTAATATCCCTGTATTATTGCTAAGTGCTAGAATGGATGAAATTGTCCCACCTTCCCATATGGATAAGATATTTGAATTGTTACCAAGTTCTGACAAAGCATTTCATAAATTTGAAAATTCATGCCATAATGACACTGTAGTTCAACCTGGTTATTGGACTATAATTCATCAATTCATAATAGATAAGGTGAATCCAGTAGGATATTAACACCCCTGAAAGAAGTAATCTTTGATATCAAACAGTTATTAAAGTTCTCTAGGAATCATCGGAATTGTTTCTCCTATATTCAAACCGAAAGAAGCAGACGTCTAATATTGCTTTTATTAGAATTATACTTATAAGCCCATAGAATATATATATATATATATAAATATAATAGTGTCTTCAATCCCCGAATAATTTACCACAGATCTATATTTACCATTAGCAAAGCTGGATACAATGGTACTCTCAAGTAATATGGAGTTCCTATTAAAGGAAAATGTGGTGTTATCTAACGGGGATAACTGCATAATGCATTGCTCCCTTCTGTCCACTGCGAGTAAGTGAACCAACTAAATATTAAAGTAAAGTGACATCACAGAGAAATAGAAATAATACGACTAGAAAAAGAGGAGAAATATCGGTTGACATATTTTCCGTTGTATTTGCGTAAATTTATAAGTATACAATAGAGTTTCGTAACACTAATTCACTTCTATATTTGAAGTGGGAGAGGTGATTGGCTAAAGAGTCCACCTATTCTCTTGTTTATAGGTTGGACACAAAGTAATCTTTGCTTGGTGGGAAGGGTTTGATATCATGCTTATAATAAAATTTGTGGTTCTGAACCCTTCTTGTTTGAATCATCATGAGACATAAAATCAATCTTTTGATCTTCAGCTAATCTTAAAACTTTTCTTAATCTTTCACCTACAGTCTTTAATTTAACTTCGTCACAATCCTTGGTCCAAATACCAATTCTGACGGCTTGCTTTCTAACATTAAGAACAATACCGTTGACTTCATCTTCATCATCTTCGATGGTTTCACCGATAACAGATAATAAACCTCTTAACCATAATTCATTGATAACGGTGGAGACTTCTCTTCTGTTGGTGAAAGCGTATTGCCATCTACCACCCTTAGCATTCTTTTCATCTTCCCATTCTGGCTTAATTCCTTCCTTGAATAAGTGATAATCTGATTTCATTGGTAATTGATTTGCTGGTGGGATAGAGTTATAGATGCCCCAAAATTCTTCAACTGAGGAGAAAGTAATAACTGGCTTTAAAAGATCGTGCCAGTTTTCATTTCTATTAACTTGAGGCTTAGTGTACCATAAAGTCCATTTATTGTTTAATGGGTGCTTAGCAGTAAATTCTTCCTTGTTAGACAAGACAGTGTCATTTGAATCTAAGGTTAAATCTTCAGTTTTTTGGACAATTTCTTCAGACATTTCTATAAAAAAAATATTGTTAGTAAATTGATGATAGAGAAGTGTTGGAGTGATTTCGAATATATATATTTGTGTGTGTGTGTGTGTGTGTGATGCTACCTCGTTGGTGTATGTCCGGGATGTACAATTGTCTTGAGCTGACTCTCTTTCTTTAGAAAACTTCCTCCAATGATAGTGGAAAATGGAAAAATAACCACTTCATTTCATTTATGCTGCTGCTTTTTGCAGGGGACGTGAAAGAGAGAGACTTCAAGAATGTTCTCCATTTACTATGCTTGGCTCACCTCTCGCTATAAAGATCAACCTTCAAACAATTCAAGAATCATTCTTTGATTTTAATCTCTGCTTTTAATTTTATATCTGATTCTGATTCTGATTCTGATTCTTATTCTTATTCTTATTCTTATTCTTATTCTTATTCTGATTCTGATTCGGATTTTCCCTAGAATGGACAACACGTACATCCCCTTCACAAAGAATACACAGGATCTAGCACCTAATAATCCACGCTGTCAATAAATTTTTCACGTCTACTACCACTCATATACACTTTATCGTGTCACTTCCTCTCTGATTACATACTAGTTTACTTGGTTCTGGTAATGTTTCACTATAAGTTCCTTTGGCTTTGTAAATTCACAAATTTGACGGTTTCCAGCGATGAAAAAAAGAAAAAGAGAAAAAAAGTCGATGCGCGTAAATATGTGTACGGATACTGCAGGTAGTTATTTTTGCGCGTAAACTTGAGTATAATCACAAGACACCGCGAAATAGAAGGAGTCGCAGCCATACAAGCTTTGCAAAGGAGAAGCAGAGAAGTTTGACATTACAAGATAAACTTCAATTATCTGTCTCTGCCATTCTCCCTTTCACTCTTCTCTACTTCTTTACCTCTCCACCTCACTCCTCTCTATTCTTATACAGTATTCTTCTTTTCTTTTTTTGTTTTGCCTTTTCATTTGCTTCATAATTTCTAATATGGCAGATAGTAAATGTGAATATTAGGTTGAATTTTATATGCAGGTCTTTAACATAAATCATTTTTACCCATTACGAAATGACCCAATTTTCAACAGTAAATGAAAAGTATGAAGGAAACTAAAACAAAAAATGTCTAACTATTCTTATTAGATAGACTATACAATAGTCTTCTTTTTCAATTTTGTTTTACTAAAAAAACAATCAGTAAATTAATTAATTTGTTCTTTTTCAATTCTATATTTCTGATCTGATGGACTGTATATAAACCCATATATACATAAAATCATTGTTGTAAATGGGAAGGCTGTGTTCCAAAAATACACCTATATTCAACAAAGTTATAATTTAAATTGTTAATTCCGTTTACTTAAGATAGCCAAAAATTCTCTAATTTATTTATGAGATAAAAAAAAATAAAAGTAGGTTAAGATTGACAAAAACGACAACCTCTTTTTTTAGGTATAGACAATAATAGAACTGTAATATTAATACTGATGAGTTATACTTTTTCATGAATACCGCTCCGCTGGGGCCCCTATCCGGGGAGGACGATTGCATCGAGCTTAGCTCCCTTCGGGAGATCCCCCCATTCACTGTCAGTACGGCTAGATGATGACCAAAAGGAGCTAAACTCGATACAATCGTCTTTGCTGTACGGGGCCATAGCGGAGCGGTATTCATGAAAAGTCTCAAATTAATCAACATTCTTAGTAGATAGTTCTCCATGTCCTCAACTTAGCATAAAACCTACACTTTCCTATTCATCATGACTTACAAAATTCGTATCCTAAATTGTCTTTTTCCTTAACTATAAAAAAATGTTTAAGTCAGCACGCTAACTAATATGAACTATATTGTTGGTTTTTATATCTGTATATCCATTTATTCTTTTTGGTGACACACAGATATCTTCTTCTGCATCGTTTTCATCGCCAATTTCTTGTGTTTTATTCTTTATAAATTTTTACTAAATGATGTATCCAAGTAAAATAAATAATGCACCAACTACTCCTGATGAATAAGGACTAATTGGTTCACCTCCATTTATCGTACTACTGGTGTATGTTCTTGTGCCTCCGACAGTTCCTGAAATACTTCCAAGACCAATACTACCTTGCTGGACGTAAGATGATACTTCGTTAGTGTATGTTGACATGAACAGTTGTGAATAGATAGTTTGAACTGTAGCAAGAACACCATTGGTTGTAATTGTTACCCAAACAGTTGTACGGGCGGTGGATGTGGTTTGAGTAGTTGTTCCAGCATCACCGTTTTGATCCGCCAAAGCTGCAACAAATGTAATAAGCGAAAGAAGTCCTACTAAGTATGATAAGAGCCTCATGATTTACAATGAACGAAATTGTCTTAAAACAAAAACAGAAAAAAGAGTGAAGTGTATTATTTTTTTTTTTTGATTTTCTAGTTGTTTGCTTGGACTATTATTTTCGCGGTTCTCGATTTCTCCACGGGGAATGAGCCTGGGGCTTTGCTAGCTGATCCAATAGGTAAAAAGAGGAACTTGTTGGTAGAAAGGTCGGTATTTAGATAGTGGGCTCTGGGTGATGGACTTAGAGAGAAAGTTGACGTGAATAAACTTCTAATAAATATTGTTTATATTTTTCATCTCATGCAAAATTCAATCCAAATATATAAATATTTGGATATTGTTAGTTAGAAATGTTAACTACAAAGCAAAATCAGAATTTTTGAATTTCTCCTTAGTTTCACTCAAAGAGTAACAGGTAACGACACAGATTTATAATCCTTTCAATTTGAGGTATCTACACCTCGTCTTCCTGTTCATTTTACATATTCTAGCAATTGTCGTTTTTTTTCGCAGCAATTGGCCTCGACTAGACACACAATGCTACTTTCACTCAGGTCTAAAAGAACAGCTTCTAGAGTTATATTGCCTTTATCATTCACATTACAAATAAACTCATTTAAACTATCCTTACTTCCATTGCTGCCTCACTTCTCTTTTTATATTCTTATTTGTTCTCTAAACCGTATTCTTTAGCTGCTTTCTTACTGTATGACATCATCCTTACACCCACAAACTTTGAAAAATTATGAGATGAGTGAGATGAGATACCAAAAAAAAAACTGAACTAAACATAAACTTGAATTACTTTACCTGAGAAGAAGTGTTATACAACAATTATGGGGAAATCACTCGCTGAGCAAATTGCTGAGCTCACTAAGCCAAAGGCAGAATTTGACATAGAAGATAATGACCTTAAAGAAAATGTTTTCCAAAATGGTTCAGATGAAAGTGAAAATGACTTATCTGGTGATGAAACATTACAGAAGCAACATTATGTTAAAGTAAATAAGTCCAAATTAAGAAATGATGAATTGAATATGGGTGACAAATATACTGGTTCTGTTTCCAGTAGAAAGGATATATATGGAGATGAAGATGATGATGAAGATGATGAAGAGGAAGACGAAGAAGGTTCCGAAGAAGAAGAAGAAGATCAAGAAGATTCAGAAGAAGCTGTTGACTTGGATGACTCTGAAGAAGATTCCGAAGAAGAACAATCTGGCGATGAAGTTGATTCAGAAGATGTAAATGCTTCAGATGATGATCTTTCACACAAAAGAGATAAACTCAAGCTTCTTTTGCAACAAGAACGTAAACATATTGTTAGTAGATTATCACAATCTGCTTCAAGTGATGCCATTAAAGGTTACTCTGTAGTTCAACAACATAAATTCTTCGACACTGTTTTGGATTCACGTATCAAATTTCAAAAGGCTATTTCATCTTCAAATCAATTACCACCAAATTTTTCCACTGCAATGTCAGAAAAATTATTCACTAAGAAGACATCTAAACTTTTAAGTCAAACTGAAGAAAAATGCTTTGATTTAATGGATAAATTATTTGCATTACGTAACAATTTATTAACTAAAGATTCAATAATCAAGAAGGGTGAATCATTACCAGCATCAAAACCAAAAAAGAGAACTTATAATGATTACTTAGACTTAACTGAAAAGCAAGATTCTATATTAAATAAGTACCGTTCTGCTGTTTTAACTAAATGGTCTGGGAAGATTCAAACTTCTTCAGGTGCTAGTGCATTGAATGCTGGAAAATTTAAGGCTATAAATCAAACTTCAGAGCAACAGGTGGTGAATAACTTAAGTGATATGGATAGATTAGTAAAGAGGACAAGATTGAACAGGAGATTGGTTAAGCCTTTGGGATTTGATAGATACATAAGGCAACAATCTACCAATGAAGATGACGAAGAAAGTGTCAAAGAAGAAGAAGAAGAAGAAGATAATCCAGATATTCCAAAGGATGCATCTAACAAAAATGGGAACCAAGAACTTGCTGAATTGGAAATTATTTTCGATGATGAAGATTTCTATAGAGTTCTTTTAAGTGATCTTGTTGATAAAAAGGTGCAATCTTCAAACCCAACTTCCGGTTTAACTATCACTTTAGCTAGTGCTCAACGTTCACAAAAATTAAAGAAGAACATCGACAATAAGGCTTCCAAGGGTAGAAAGCTCAGATACCATGTTCAAGAACCAATTGCTAATTTTGAAGCACCAAGAAACGGTTGGAAATGGAAAGATGACCAAATAGATGAATTTTTTGCATCATTATTAGGTCAAAAGGTTAATATGAATGAAATAGATAATGATGAAGATGAAGAAGGTGAAGATGAAGATATCGAAGCTGATGGTATCAGACTTTTCGGTTAATCAAAAAAAAACACATATATACATATATATAGAATTAATACAGAAATAACATAAGCCTTCCAATATAGAAAAAATCAAAGATAGCTCATCCTTTTTCAATCAATATATATAGTGATGATATGGCTGCGAAAAGTCTCCAAAAATGCTATTCCGTGTTTTCCCCTATATACGAGCTTATACAAGTAAACAAATAGAAATAATAGCAATAAATGAACTATTAACATTGTCTAGTACCACCCAGGAACCGGCCAGAGACACTTACCTGAGTCCTTCCTTCGGGACAATTGCTTGACCAACTTTATCCGTAAATCATCTTTGTGTTACTTCGCTTAAACTTAGTGCGATATGACTCAAATCGATTTATATCTCTTTTCTAATACCTTACTTGATTGATTGTAACCCATAGATAATGTCCACTATTGTTGTAAAGCTTGGTACTTCGTCCCTTGTGGATGAAGTCACTAGAGAGCCTCGTATTGCTAATATGTCGCTTATTGTGGAAACCTTGGTAAAACTCAGACGACAAGGTCACAAAATTGTAATAGTATCATCAGGTGCTATTGCATTCGGAATGAAAAGAGTTGGCTTAACAGAGAAACCATCAAAATTGTCTGCTGTACAAGCATTAGCATCTATCGGTCAAGGAATTCTTATCGGATTATTTGATGATTTGTTTAGACAGCTTAATCAAGCTATTGCTCAAATCTTGATTACTAGAAATGATATTATGGATTTCACTCAATACAAAAATGCAACAAATACAATGAATGAATTATTAGAGATGGGTATTATCCCTATTGTTAATGAGAATGATACCTTATCAGTTGCTGAAATTAAATTTGGTGATAATGATACTTTGTCAGCCATTACTGCTGGGATGATTCATGCCGATTATCTCTTCTTAATGACAGACGTTGAGTGCTTGTACACCGATAATCCAAGAGTCAACCCTGATGCCAAGCCAATATTGGTGGTTGATAACATAGATGACTTAAACGTAAAGACTGACACCGAAGGTGGATCAGCTGGGGGTGGAAGCGCAGTTGGTACTGGTGGTATGACCACCAAACTTATTGCTGCAGAATTGGCAACAAATGCAGGTGTCAGTACAATTATCACATTATCATCAAAGCCAGAAGGTATATTGGAAATTGTTAAAAATATCGAATACTGTGAAGAGAAGAAATTAACTGTGGAAGAACAAAGAAATAACATATTGGAACAAGTTCTGAGATTGCTGTTAAAGCCGTTATCTCCTTCATTACCATTACATACAAGATTCTTAGGATTGCCAAGAGATACAAAGATTAATTCAGACAAGAAGTTTTGGCTCTTGCATGGATTGAAGACAAAGGGATCGTTGATTATAGATCAAGGATGTTATAATGCGTTGACAAGAAAAAACAGAGCTGGATTATTGCCAGCAGGTGTTGTTGACGTAGAAGGTACATTCCATGAAACTGAATGTGTTGATATCAAGGTTATTCCAACTAAAGACTCGCCAATTTCAGAAGCTGTAGCCAAAGGCCACTGTAGAGTTAATTATAGTTCGACAGAAATATCGTTAATTAAAGGTTTGAAGAGTAATGAAATTGAAAAGACTTTGGGATTTGCTGATAGTGAATATATAGCACATAGAGATAACATAGCTTTCCCACCAAAGATAAATATTTAATAGAAGAATACATAGTTATAGAATATCTAAGCGCTAAAAAATCGTCGTTACAATTTTATTTTACAGTGTGCATGAAATCCTGCACACTTTTTGCGATATAGGAACAAGCTCAATACAGTGTAGTGAAGCACAGAAGAAACTACAAACACCTAACAAAGGGACCACCATCACTGATTGAAAGCTTTGTTGGAATAGTGATTGACTTTACATGAGATATGGACCCCATAATTTTACGGCATACAGACAATGCCGGGGCCATGCCCACTATTTATAAAACGTCGATCGTAATCCCAGAGGAGGCTGAATATACGACCTCGATTTCATGCGTTGAAGTTCATGAAAGTAACTTATACGTTGGGACAGTAAATGGTTCATTAAGACATTATCATCTTTTTGAAGATGCCACAGAGTACATGCTAATATCCGAGATCCCCGTTTCCACCATCATAAATCCAATTAAGAAAATACTCATACTACCAGGCATTGAAAGGGTCTTGATCCTATGTGGAAGTGTAGTTTCGGTTTTTTCATTACCAGAGTTATCTCCTGTAAATATCGGAAAATTGAAAGACGTCAATGACATGCATGCTATAAGTACTAGTGGAAGTCATACAGCTGACATAATCTTGTTTACTTCAAGTAAGATACGTATAGTACAAGCCACCAAAGACCTGCTCAAACTTGTATCCGATCTCAACTATGCGAATTCTAAAAGCGGTGTGCCAATTACACCATCACGTACAACTTCAACCGCTAGTGCTGGTGGAAGTTTAATGGCGCTTGTTGCAAATAACAAAAATTATGATATAGTAGATTTGAAACAAATAAGAAAAATCCCATTATTTGAGTATACTCAAGATACTAATAGTGCAGTGATACCTCACATTGCTTTGTGTAATGGAGAGTACATGTTGACAATTAAATCAGATGAATACTCGTCCATTGCAATGTTTATAGATGATACTGGTAATGTAACTAGGGGCACATTATCTTGGATGGATGCTGGATATCCGGATAGTATTGTTATAGATTGGCCGTATGCTTTGGGAATTTTTCAGAGTAATAGATTAATTATCACATCAATAGAAAGTTTTGAAGTTGAACATGACAAGAGAATTAATGAACAAAAGGAGGATGATGTCGACGTGGAAGTGAAGAAAAGGGATGAGGGAAACAAGCATGAAAAAGAAAACAATAATAACGAAGTAAAATTAAGAGATGAGGAAGCTAAGGAAGAAGCTAAAGTCGGGAATTTGGATCAGGATTTGGACATTCAAACCCCTCAACACATAAACGATCGAGTGCACGTTAAGATTTCAAAATTATCGTACACCATGAAAATCATTGATAGAGACCTTCAGGTTTCTATAACGATAGTTGATTCCCAGGGTACACCGATTAATGGAAACTCAATTACTTCAGATTTGCCTCCAACAATTGAAAGTACCCAATTGATATACACCGAATCACAGGTTTGGATGCTTCATAAGGAAAATTCCATAAATTATGTGGGAACCAAATTGAAAGAAGTCTTAAGAAATGGCGACCAGGCTCCGATCCCCTTACTTCTTCAGTACCTTTATCAGGATAAAACAAAACTTAGTGATAGTCTCACCCAATACAAGCTACAATTGGTGTTTCTTCTAACCCTTTTGACAAACTTTTCTATAGAATCTGTCATAGAAACCATGCTTTCAAGAGACCACAAAGGGAAATTAGTCATAGATCCTAAGTTTTTTTTACACGTATTGGATGACGAGAATGATGTTTTCCTCTTCTCTGGAATCTATGAAATTTTACAGTTGCAAAAGATTGACAAATCTAAATATCAGAATTTACTATTCAATTACATCAGAAAGTTGTACACTGAGTTTGTTACAAAAGATAAAGGTGGCTTGGAATTTGATGCATCATTCATTTCAAATTTGAGATTAAAATTGTATCGAAATGATGAATCTCTTAGAAATAGTAATCAAATCATTGAGTATATTGACACTACCGATATAAAAATGTTCAGCAACCTGGAGCAAGATAGCTGTAACAAAGCAATAAGATCCTTGCTCACCAAGAGGTCGAATTATATGGCTCTTATACACTTGTATAAGCTATCTGTTGATGATTTAAAGCCAGCTGCCAAATCCATTATTTCTGAAGAAATATGTAGATTAATCTTAAAGTTACAAAAGGGTGATATCAAAGACAAGGATTACGACTATGACACAGGTTTTGAAAAACTTTTGGAAATATTGTTGTCACAACTCGGTTCCATATATAATGAAAAGGTTTATACAACGTACTTATTGGAGGTACTTAAAATAGATCCAGAGAGAGGGTTAAAGTACATGAAAGAAAATAACTCAAGTGCAAAATACAAATCCATCCATAAACATATCTTGGATGAAATTAGTTCGCATGCTTCTACTATGGGCACATCGACAACCACTCTCTCCTTACTTAAGATTGAATACTTGGAATCAATGATTACTGAATCTATTCACGATCCTTTATCCGTTAAGGACTTACTTTTGGAATTGTGTCAACGAGCCTCTTCACCTGACTTGAATAACCAATCAAATATAAACAACTTTATGGTACTTCAAGAAACATACAAAATTGAAACCCAGCTAGAAGATCCTATATGGCCCAAGATTACTTGGATTGATTACTTGAAAGTGAACATGCAAAGAAGTGAATGCAAAGAGTTTGCAACAAATTATTTAAAGATCTCAGAATTACTTCTAATAGGAAAAGAGATCGGGGTAGTGAACATTAATGATACTCACCTTTCCGTTCTTATTAAAAGCAATCCGGTTATTTACAATTTCTACTCTATCATTTTATCTCCAGAAGTTCAAGCCATCTTAGAGATACATGATTATTCAAGTTCTGAGTATTTTGCAATCCATGGTTACTTACCATTTCCCAGAGAACCGTTTTATTTTAAAGGGGATCCGAGAACCAAGTTACAGCCTTCAACTGAAACAATAAAGGAAAGGTTAACTGTAATATTCAATTTCTATTCGCTGGATAGGAATAATGTTTCGTGCATTAGACACTTTATAATTGCATATGGATCAGAGTACTTTGATACTCTAGAAATACTTTCCATGATCCCTTCCTATATGCCAGTTATGCAAATTCTGGAATATTTGATCAATTGTCTAATTGAATTAGGAGCAAATCACAGAAATGCATTACTTACCAAGATTGTTAGCAGATCCAATGAAAGAGAAATGAAACAATTTGTAAAAGAAGTGAAGCAGTCAAATCTCAACATTAACCCAGTTGATCAAGTATAGGGTGTGAAAACTTGAAAAAAAAAAAATTTTCTTCTTTCTATATAAGGTTAAGAGAATAGAAAATCAAAGAAATATTTATCATATGCGCATGTACTCTACAAAATTCTCTCCAACCTCTATTTTTTATTTCTATTTTGTTACTCAAATTTATATACATTGGTGATCATAAAAATCCTAATAATCTTGCTATATAATCAATTAGCATACCTAATAAGAAAATTTCACCATTTCTAATGTTTTCGTTGAAGAATTTCCAACAATCTTTTGGATTATCCAAATCTACTTTCTTAATTTGTTGAAACAATCTTGAGAATCCCCAAATTGCACCCAAATAGAACCCTGGTCCCATACCATTCATAAATCCTGAAAATACAAATGCACTCGCTTGAGCTACTGTTAAACTGTTGACAATAGGTTTGGTCCTGTCACCCCATTTCAATGCAGTAGATTTAATACCTGCCTTGATATCAAAAGCCTTGTCTTGGTGAGCGTAGACGGTATCATAAGTCATTGACCAAAGAAATTTTGAAACAAATAATGGTAAGGCAACCCAAAGATTTAATGGTGCTCCAACTGCTGGAAAACCTAAGAGACAACCCCAACTAAAAACAAATGATAACGCAATCTGTGGGTAGTACGTAAATCTCTTATACAATGGGTAAGTGGCCACAAAAGGTAACGAAAGTGCACCCAACCAGAAACATTCAACTGGTAATGCTAACAAGACTGCCAAGGCACCAAAACATTGAACACTAAGCCATGCAATAGCCTGTGGGACTGAAACTCTACCACTTGCTATTGGTCTCTCCACAGTTCTAGCAACTTTGTTATCAAGATTTCTGTCCAAGATATCATTTACAATACATCCAGCTCCTCTCATGAGAAATGCACCAGCAGTAAACAAACCAGATGCATAAAGCATTGTTGTCAATGGGGCTGAAATGGCATATGATGCCATTACTATTGCCCAAAGTGAAGGAACAAGAAGCAATCTCGTACCTGCTGGTTTTTCTATTCTAATCAATTCAAAGTATGGAATCCATTTTTCTGGCAATTTTGACAACCAACCAAGACCTGCTAAACGAGCCAATCTAGAAGCCTCGAGCTCTTCAGGTGAGAAGACAGGATTTCCATGAATATCAAATGCCGATTTTAATTCCAGTTTTGAGTCTGACACCGATACACCGTTAGTTGATATGGATGTTAGTGGCTTAATGTCTTTCTTGACTTCATTGAAGTTGATTTTAGAATGATGAATGAATCTCTGGAAAGTGAAAGAGTTATTCAAAATTGATCTTTTTCCAAAAGATAAGGGAACAATTTCTCTAGGTTTGAACCCACGTACCAATTGACGTAACACAAGTGTATTTAATGACATGGATTAGATACAATTCAAATAGCAGTATTGTAAATGCTAATAAAAAAAAATTGTTTGCTCTTAGCTTTTTTTATATTCCGCGACTCAAAATTAGAGCCTATCATATGAATCTGAGATGAATAATTTACAATACATTCATATTTAATAAATATATAGAAATAGCAGACTTATTCCAGATAAGCGCGTAATTAAGAAGGATATTATCCTTGACCCTGTGATTATACCTAACATACGGAGTGTAAGCATCGAGATATCAATAAAACTAAATGAAATAAACTTACCTCGCAGACTCCACCTCTATTTCTCATCCTTCTTTCAATCCGTTTCCAATACCTTATTGAAGTTTTCCTATGTAATTTAACTTCTTCTTTTTCTTGTTATTCTTCATAAGCGTCATCACCTCTTTCACGAATTAGCCTATGGCCATCTTCTAATTGTTGCAAATTCTCGAAATCTTGACTCTGTGAATTCTCACCAGAGTGATGTACAAATACTTGACGACACATAGGACACAATCCCTTGGAAGCCTCCTGCTCTAGCCATTGCAATATGCAATGTATATGGAAATTATGTGTACATCCCTTCCCAAGGACTAAAGGGCATTCATCACCAGGATATTTACAATTAGGACATGTCCCGTCAAATGGCACACGACAGATCCCACACAATTCGTCTACGTAGCCACCTTCATTTTCTTCAGGAGTAAGCTTCCAATGCCAAGTTGCAACACCATGCCAATCTACTATATTCACCTTCATTGGATTTAATGTACAATGTATTGAATGGAATTGATTTGTGCTTGATTTGATTTTTATTTATTTTTCATAGCAAATCACGTGCCCAGTCTAGAAGTTGGGTGCAAAGAAAATATCAAAACTACACAATTACTCTACATTTCCTCTATTTTAATATATGGGTATTTGACTATATATATGTTGTATTAATTAATGCTATGCCGTCTCTTTGATCATTTTAATGATAATCCGTTAAATGAATTCCCTAATCCACTCATTTCCTTTTCCTTCTTTCTTCTAGCGGCTACTTTACCTCTGGATACAGAATCTGCTGCTTCTTGAATTCTGTGTCTATCTTCATTCTTCTTAACTAATCTTCTGCCACCCTTTTCCAATTCATAGTTATCTAAAAAGTCATCAAGAAGACCTTCCAAATCTTGTCTTTCCAGTGCCATATCGAATTGTTTATATTCTTCTTCTTCTTCTTCATCGTCATCAAATTTCTTAGCTAATTGTTCGTACTTGTCATCTAAGAGAGTTAAACCTTCAGTACGGAATAAAGCAGAGGATGACATTGAAAATGCAGATGTATCAGACATAGCACCCTTCTTCTTTCTAAGCTTAGACTTCGATTTACTCTTTTTGGCAGTCGATGCAGTAGATGCTTCTCCTGTAGCTGGGAGCTCACCCAATACATCTTCCTCTTCTTCATCAAATTCATCGTCAGAATCCCAATCATTTTGCTTTTTCTTATTCTCGGATTTAAATTTGAGGACCAGTCCCCAATTAGTACTTGCAAACGAAACCTTACCATCGGCTTCTTCTGGTGCTTCACCCTCGTTATAAAGCATTTCGTGAGCTTCAACTTCTCTTTGATTGTCAGAGTCGTATTTGGCATCGTATTCATCCTTGTAATTATCAAGGTCCCATTCATCATAATCATCTTCATCATAATATTGATCGGCATCTGATCCATAATAAAATTCATCTTCGTCCTCAACTTCACCTGATTTAAGCAAATCGGCAAATAAATCATCATCGTCATCTTCATAACCAATAATTTCTTGATCTTCTTCATCTTTTCTTCTCTCAAGATATTCTTCATCATCTAATGCTTCCATTACTTCTCTTAATCTTGGATCCATATCAGGCTGGAAACCTTTCAAATCATTAGGCACATTTTCACCTTCATCAAAGTTAACATTTCTCTTTTTGTCGGATGGAACTTGATCACCAAAAAGTACTTCAATGTTCTTGTTCTTTGATAAGGCACTTGGCTTATTCTTGTTACTGTTCTTCTCTATAAAGACACCCTCACCATCTCCAATTGGCTTCAAATGCTGCATGTAATCATATTTAGAATCATCAAAGTAAATCCCAAATTGAGCTGCTAACCCTTCATTTGCACGAATTTTTTTAATTTCTTCACCATTAAGTGATTTCTCCAATTCTGATGTACTGAAAATCTTCTTTTGGGACAGTTTAACTGTCGGGGTTTCGATAGCGGAGGTCTTATTTCTGTTCCCCCCTTTAAGTGGAACTAAAACATGCTCCGATACTTCATTATCATAAAAATGGGCATCATCGTGAGCTCTGTGAACCACAGAAAATTTTTGAGCCGTTTTCTTGTTGAATCTTCTACCCATAACTTTCTTTTATGTATATCAACTACGTAACTTTGTTGCACTACTTAAAGTGGTTTTAATATTGAAAAAAAAGTTTTGAGATGAGATGGATGTTCATGATCTTTGTACTGCAGATAATAAAAATACAATCAATTGCCATTGACTTATCTTAGTTCAAACAAGATAGCGTATAGTACGAAGAGGCAAAAAAGGTATAAGTCTAAGTCAGATATCATGGTTTGGTGCGTTCATGAAACTATGATACTATGCTATTTAATTCTCCTCTGTAGTAGTTTTCTATTTTTTTTTTTTTTTTGCAGCCATTTTTTTTGTTATCTTTTATTTTGGTCTATATATATTATATATAAAAGTTATAAGAATGAATATCTCCTAATGATCGTGACTGTCCCTGGAATCTTTAAGAATCTTTGGCCAGTTACTAAAATAGATACATACTATTTGTGAACCAGTCAAACATATAACACCCATGATAATTCCTACCCATAATCCTGATAATTCTAAACCAGCATAGAATGCTAAATAGTATCCTATTGGCAAGGCTACCAAGTAGTAAGAGACTAGATTTAAAATAGACCCAATCTTCTGTCTACCTTGACCTCTGAGAATCCCTGCGCATATAACGTTTAATGTATCCAGTAATTGATTAATGGCTAATAAGATCAAGATATGATCACTAATTGCCAAAACTTCTTCTGAATCAGTTAAAATTAAGCCTAATTGTCTTCTAAAAAAGAAAACAAGAGCAAAATTGAAAAATGATAATACTGATCCAAATACAAATGAAATTGTCGTAACCAATTTAGCTGCATGTATGTTTTCCAGTCCAACAAAGTGACCAATTCTTGTTGTAATTGCCACAGCTGCTGCAAATGGTAATTGAAATAACAATGAACCAACATTTGATGCAATTGACTGAGCAGCTAAAGAGTTAGTTCCAAAACTGGCAGCAAAAATAGTCAAGATTTCAAACGCTAAATATTCGGCTTCAACCATAATTACACCTGGAAGAGCTAACTGTAACATTGGATTCCAGTTTGACATTGCTCCTTTCAAGTTCAATCCACCCCAACACTTTTTTCCATCAATGAAAAGTACGTAAGCAAGCATGAATACACAGATAAGCCAATAAATTATAGAAACTGCAATTGGAGCACCAATGTAACCTAAACCGTAAGTTGGGTGCAATACAAGTACCCAATTTAATGCCAAATTTAACGGGGCAATAATAAGTAAGACATAAGTTGCAGCATTGAAGATATGCTGAGCTTGTAAATATCTCTTACCAGTTTCAAATAACAATAACCCTGGAGCACCGAATGTGACAATTCTAAGATAAGTTTGAGCCATAATAGCCAATTCTTCATCTGGAACCATCAACTTCAAAATTGAGCCAGAGAACCACCAAATAAATGCTAATGGAAAAATGGTAAATGCAATCATCATAAGGGAACAACGTTGGAAATAAAGACCAACATTCAATGGCTTACCAGCACCGAAAGCTTGCGAACAAAAGGAATCTAAAGAAGTAGACATACCTTGGTAGACTGCTAATCCAGTGATATTAAACGTACATACCGCTAATGTGGCGGCGGCTAATTCTCGAGGTCCTAATCTACCAGCTGCAAATATTGTTGTCAAGGATAATAATTGCTGAAGGAAAAAGGTAACGGAAAGGGGACCAACTGATTTTAAGATAAAAATTGACTCAGATCTTGGGGATACTGATAACGCGGAACTCTCTGCTGGAATAGTACCATATTGCTCGTGGTCAAGAGCACCTACTAAGAGCGGTTCTTCAGCGTTCATATTTTTGATGAAATGAGTTTATAGAAAAACCAAGAAGTCAATTTTAAAAAGAAGCGGGCTTTCAGGTTTAACTTCTGCTTTTGTATAAATTATTTAGAGTCATACTACGATAAGCAGAAACATTTTTTTTTTCACTACTAATTCCGCGTGTAACCCAAATTGAGTTACCCGCTAAAAAAACTCATCGGCTTTATTCGTAATTCTATAATGTGGTAATATTATTTCGTGAATACATACAATGTCCTCTCTTGTTGGATCCAAAATGATCTTATATCCAGACTTACCTTCCCTACGTTAATTGTTAACGAAGAAGTGCCCGAGCTAATTTTTACGCACTCAAGGAGATAGTGATAGTTGACTGCAAAATCTGGTGCACTTGTGAGAGTAGGAAATACCAATTTTACACACATCTTTGCATTAGGTAAATCAACAAATATTGGGCTATATTCCAACTCCCACCCCACTTCTGATATCTTCTTGTGTATAGTTCTCTCAGGTACAATGTTGTCAATTTCCATGTGAAATACAGTCTCTTCTTTAGGGCTAATTTTCATGGTCTTTAATTCTTTTAAGCCAATCTCTTCTTCATTTTCAGCTGCAGCCGAATCTAAATCCTTGTCCTCCTTCATATTGACATCGGAAATGATTTGTATTCTATTTGATGTTGCTCTCTTCCTTTTTTCCTCCATTTCTTCATCATCTACTTCTTCAATCAATATACCTTTCGATCTCTTGTTTCCACCAACATTCATTATATCCGGTAATGTTTCTGAATTTTCAGTCAACCCCTCGCTTTCTTTCTCTCGTAAATCTTCTATTAACCCCATCCTCTCGTCTGCAATATGCTCTAGTTTCTTCTCCACACTTCCTTCCAATTCACTTTTCAAGATCTCGGTGTTGGTTAACTCACCCTTAGAAAGCATTTTGGGAATCGTGTATTCTCTTTCTAATATAATGTCGTACATCATCTCAACAGCTTCAAGAGACCACTCAATTAGGATTGATCTCAAGTCTGCGTTCACCTGGCACCATCTGAAACAAACTGAGTTTATACAACAATCATAAACTAACGAAGGCTGCCCCTTTTTATCTTTACTTTCCTTTTCACATGAAGTTATTATTGGTATTTCCCATAGATTGTTAATAATCAATGGGAAAACTACCTGTGGATCGAATTCTTGCTTAGGTTGTGGAACTTGTGAATCATGACAAATATTTATGAAAACTTTTGTAGAAACATCATATTTTTCAAAATTTGTAGCATCTATAATTTTGGTCTTAACAACAAACCCATCCTTGGGTTCAAGGGTAACAATATCTCCCTTTTCTACGAGACCGGCCATATGGTTAAAGAGAAAGGAAACAAACAATGTAATGCTCGATTTGAAATCCTCAATTAAAACTGTATCGACTGTATGTAGGAGTCAAATAGCCAACCCGGAGAGAAGATTCACTAAAGCATATATAAAACAAGCTGAAAAAAAAGGGAAAAACAATCCAGTACTTACATTACACTTGTATTAACCCATTTAACCAATTCCCTTTTCATTCCTAGATAATTTATTTAAGGAATCAAATATCTGCAATAACCATCTTGAATCATTTTGACTCGTGCGACTCATGAGTCGAAATGGATTTTTTTAATAACAAATTTTTCACATTGACTCAAACCCAACAATCATTTATCCCTAACAAATTACCGCCCGAAGATTCGCTCATTGCCCATTCGGATCTTAATTCTTCAACTTTTTTATTCATTTTTAAAGACCTTTCTTCTTCTTCAAGGTGTTCAGTTCACGCAGGTTACTATACAAAATGAACGTCCTTGTTTATTCGGGTCAAGGTACAACCGCCGAATCGGTGAAGCACTGCTTGGAATCTTTGAGGCTTCATCTTTCACCTTACTATGGAGTCATTGCAGTATCAGAATCTGCAATTATAAATGATCCTTGGATGCATAAGACTTCTGCCTTGGTTATTCCTGGTGGAGCAGATTTGCCATATTGCAAAATACTAAATGGCGAAGGTAACAAGAAAATTACTCAATTTGTTAAAAAGGGTGGTAAATTTATTGGATTTTGTGCTGGTGGATATTTTGGTTCAAGTAGATGTGAATTTCAAGTTGGCACTTCATTAGAAGTATCAGGTTCTAGAGAGTTATCATTTTTCCCTGGTATTGCAAGAGGATGTGCATTCCCTGGATTTGTATATGAAAGTCATCATGGTGCTAGAAGCGTTCAATTAAAAGTGGAAGGAGCACCTGAGGAAGTTGGTTCAGTTTATAACTATTATAATGGTGGTGGTGCTTTCGTTAATGCTTCTCAATATTCGAATACAAAGGTCCTTGCACGTTATGTAGATAAATTAGAAACAAAAGGTTATGATGGCGACGATGAATCTGCAGCCGTTATAGTTTGCAAGGTCGGTAAAGGTGCAGCACTTTTGACTGGATCTCACCCTGAATTTACTCCAGCTTTAATGAAGCCTTCCAAAGAAATTGAACCAGAATACTTCAATGCTTTTGAACATTTAAAACTTGAAAAAATTGACCACCAAAGAAAACTTTTCATGAAGTATTGTCTTTCAGAACTTGGTTTGAAAGTAAATGAAGACGTTAACATGTCAGTTCCACAATTAACTCCAATATACGTACTGTCATTGAAACCAGAATCAATCTTTAAATTACAAAATGACCTTCAATTGGAACAAAATAATAAATTTGAAGATACCAATGATACTTTTATTTTTCACGGTGATAATGAAAATGATTCAGATTACTTTATAAATGAGAAAACTCATGATTCAAATGATTTAGATTCGATTCCAAAACATGTTAAGCTTTCGAGTGATTTGCCACCACATAAATTAACTCCATATTTTAATATTGCTACTTATAGAGAACATTTAAAGAAATTAAGTGGTGATAATGTTGGAGAAATTGGTGCAACTTTTGGTTATTCTGAAGTGGTTACTTCTACTAATACATTACTTGATAAAAATCCAGGTTTGTTGTCTAAGTTACCTCATGGTTTTACCCTTACTGCTACCACTCAAGTTTCTGGAAGAGGTAGAAGTGGTAACGTTTGGGTAAACCCTAAGGGAGTAATGGCTACATCGGTTTTATTTAAAATACCAGTTGAAAAGAAAGTTAATATAATAACATTGCAATATTTATGCGGGCTCTCAGTAGTGGAACTGATTCTTAGCTACGGAAGTGATGTACCTGGGCAAGGTGCTGGTTACGAAGAATTACCGATTAAATTGAAATGGCCAAATGATATTTACTCGATGAAACCTGAATATTTGACAGAAGAAAGAATCAATAATCAAAAAGTTTACGTTCCTACATCACCTGCAACTACATTAGAACAAGACGAGGAAATCTATTCAAAGATTTCAGGTTCAATCATAAATTCTCAGTACCTTCAAAATGCATTCCATTTAGTTCTTGGAGTTGGTATAAATGTCTCTAACGCTGCACCTTCAATATGTTTAAACAATGTATTGGATAAATTAAATGAAATACGTGCTAAGAGAGGACTCCCGGCATTACCGCATTTCCAACATGAAATATTGTTAGCAAAGATCTTACACACAACAGAACAGTTTTTCAATGTATTCGTTAATTCGGGTATCAAACCTTTCTTACCTCTTTATTATAAGAGATGGTTCCATTCTGGACAAACGGTCGATTTGGATTCCAAGGGTAATGGTGAACGTAGAAAATGTATTATCAAGGGAATTACACCAGAGTATGGTTTACTTATTGTTGAGGATATCAAGAATGGTGAAGTTCTAGAATTGCAACCGGATGGAAATTCATTTGATATCTTTAGAGGACTTATCTACAAGAAAAGCTGAAAAACTAAAGTACAATAATCAAGTAAAATGTTAAATTTTAAAATTATGACTATGTCTATATGTATTTATGTCTGGTATTACTTATTAGCCTTTTTGATATGTAAATCCTGCATATTTAGATTATGTAAGCACTTGCCTCTCTTTTTTTTTTTCCTTCCCCCTCTATTGGCAGTAGTAGTCATATCCAGCAGCTAGTACTTAAACCCCTTGTATTAACTTAGTGATTCTCGTCCCGTTATACTAACTTTTACGTACCGACGCGTATAAACTGAAGCAACTTCACAATCTATTCGATTTTATAAGATAGAAAAGATATCCATTTTGGAAAACTGAACGCAAATTTAGACGCACCCAACAAACCGTTTGACATATTGATTGCTGTAGGTAAATATTTGCGTTTACGTTCTCTCGTTACCTTAGCATTTTTAACGAGTTCTTTTTACTTAATCTTATTAATTACCAGCAACCGGGAACAAATCTCGATCAAACTTGCAGATTCTATCCAGTCCAGTTACTTTTATAAAGCCAATAAGATGTCGCATCATACTGTAACGTCGGTGTCGAAAGTATACACTGATGTTCTTGCATCAAAACCACAATCCTATTGGGATTATGAAAACACTAATATTAAGTGGAACGCACAGGATAACTATGAAATTATTAAGAAATTAGGTAGAGGTAAATATTCCGAAGTTTTCTTAGGAGTTGATTTAAATAATGGTGGTCAAAAATGTGTTATCAAAGTATTAAAGCCAGTCAAGAGAAAGAAGATTAAGAGAGAAATTTCGATATTGAAAAATCTTGTTGGTGGTCCAAATATTATTGCCCTCTTGGATATTGTCAGGGAGCCACAACTGAAAACGCCTGGTTTAATATTTGAACACGTTAATAATGTAGATTTCAGAACCTTGTATCCAACATTTGGTGATTATGATATCAGATACTATATGTATGATTTATTGAAGGCATTGGACTATCTGCATTCTATGGGGATCATGCATAGAGATGTCAAGCCTCATAACGTTATGATTGATCATGAAAACAAAGTTTTAAGACTTATCGATTGGGGGTTAGCAGAATACTATCATCCAGGAACTGAATACAATGTTAGAGTTGCGTCCCGTTATTTTAAGGGTCCAGAACTTTTAGTTGACTTCAGATTATATGATTATTCCTTAGATTTATGGTCATTTGGTTGTATGCTTGCCTCGATGGTATTCAAGAAAGAACCGTTCTTTCACGGGAAATCAAACACTGATCAATTAGTTCAAATTGTCAGAGTATTAGGGTCAGATGATTTACATAAATATTTAAACAAGTATGAATTGACTCTTAGTGATGAATACGAAGATTTGGGCTACTATAATAGAAGACCATGGAAGAGATTTATTAATGATAACAATCAACATTTGGTTTCTGAAGAATTTTTGGATTTCTTAGATAATTTATTAAAATATGATCATCAAGAAAGGTTAACTGCAGCTGAAGCCATGGCTCACCCATATTTTGATCCTATTAGAAAGAATGGGAAATAATAAACCCCCTTCCCCCGCCGTTGAAATAGTTGTTTTGCGGGACCTAGGAGAATGACAATGTAATATTTTAAAGGTTATAGTCACCCTCCCTTTTCTGGATAATCCACAAGAAGTCACTGCAATTAAGGGAAAACATGAAACCTTAAGATTACTACAGGCTACTCCTTCGAAGAAATAATTTTCTCTTTGAATGTTTACAGGTTTCGGAATCTTTATTTGTAGTTTAAACCCGGAAGATGTCTTTGAATAGATAGACTATGTAGTTGTATGATATGAATAAAGTGAATAATAAGAAAAATATTTTGATTCTTGTAGAAGTCTATTTCTGACCATTTTTCTGTTTTTGGATAGAACCATTAGAGAGAGCGATTGGGATGGAAGTTAGAGTATGAATTGAATTTTAAAATAGCTGCAAAACTTGAACCATTGGGTATACGCGCGGGCTCCTGCAGATTTTCCAGAATTTTCCATGTTCCTTCACTGAATATAAAAACTCAGCAATTCCAATCATCTGTAATTATTTCTTCTTCTCACTAAGATTATGTCTAACCCTAAAGTATTTTTCGATATCACCGTTGGTGGTGAACCAAAAGGAAGAGTTGTTTTTGAACTTTTTAAAGATGTAGTTCCAAAGACTGCTGAAAATTTCAGAGCTTTATGTACTGGTGAAAAAGGTGAATCAGCCAAATCTGGTAAGCCACTTCATTTCAAGGGCTCTACTTTCCATAGAGTTATTAAGGATTTTATGTGCCAAGGTGGTGATTTCACTCACGGTTCTGGTATTGGTGGTGAATCTATCTATGGTGAAAAGTTTGAAGATGAAAATTTCAAGTTAAAGCATGACGTTCCATTCTTATTGTCCATGGCTAACGCTGGTCCTAACACTAATGGATCCCAATTCTTTATTACAACTGTTCCAACTCCACATCTTGATGGTAAGCACGTTGTTTTTGGTAAGGTTATTCAAGGTAAGGGACTTGTTCGTTTAATAGAAAGATGTGAAAAGGGTGCTAGTGATAAGCCAGTTGAAGACGTTGTTATTGCTGATTGTGGTGAATTACCAGCTGATTACACACCAGAATCTGCTCCAAAGCAAGATGATGGTACTGGTGACGTATATGAAGAAATTATGGCTGATGATGATAACATTGATGTCAATTCTCCTGAACTGGTTTTCAAAGCTGTTTCTAATTTAAAGGAAATTGGTACTAAATTGTTAAAGGAAGGAGATATTACCAAGGCGTACGCTAAGTACAACAAGGCAACTAACTTTTTAAACGAATATTATCCAGAAGATTTAAACGAAGATGACTTAAAGACTTTATATCTGTTACAATTATCTTGTAACTTAAATGCTTCATTAGCAGCATTAAAGCTTAAGGATGGTAAAAAGACTATCAAGGCTGCTCAAGCTGCTTTAGAAGTAAGTGGGATTGATGAAAAATCAAAGGCAAAGGCTCTTTACCGTAAGGGTATGGGTCAATTGTTTTCCAAGGATGACGATGGAGCACAATCTACATTAGAAGAAGCATTAAAGTTTGCTCCATCTGATGCTGGTATTGTCAAGGGTTTACAGGATGTAAAGGCTAGCATTAAGCAACGTAAGGAAAAGCAAAAGAAGGCTATGTCCAAATTCTTTTCCTAATAAAGTTTTTTAAGTAGATAAACTAATAAAAGAATGTAATATAAGAATATTTCAACGTAAAGAATTCCTTGAAGAGTCTAGTAAGATTTATTTTTCTCTTATGTTTCTTGAGTAGTCGATTGACACATTTGTTTCTATCTATCTCCCTTTGCAAGTATTGGTGAAATGTGGAATATAATAACTGATTTGAAGTTTAGATTTTAGTACATTTTTCAGTTTTCATAGAAAACATATCATATTCAAAATACTTCCCAATAAAAGAAAAATTTTAATACTTTTAATTAAATGATAAAAATCAAACTATTCATAACAATTTTAACCCCAACTTATAACGTTTCTTTTTCTATCTTTCTTCTATAAGTTGTATATTTTGAACTACAATCTTATCTATCGTGGGGTTCTGAACTTATCAACATCCAAGCACCCCATATACAACTACTTTAAAACAACTATGAGCAAAAGAGACACTGAGAAAACCATAAATAATATCAAGTTTTGTTTTATACGTAATGATGACACAATCCCTATACACCTCTACACCTCTATACTTCTATACAAAAGCGATAATTAGGGCGATGATTATTAGGGGCAAAGTATGCCAGTAATGAACATTTTGCAACCATTTATCGCTCTCACTCGCACGCGCGCGTTCACATTGTCGATCTTGCGGGGGTCGACATTTTTATGTTTTTTTTCACCAGCTGACTTATACATCGGTGCCCAAATTTACTCTGGCGATACTCAGATTTGGTGAGCATTAACTATGGAATAAGGCGTAAACTTCAGTCTGAGAGTGGAAATTTTCGCACTGTTTCGCCACTTCTATACATATTGAAACAAAAAAACTGAAAAAACTCAACATACAATAGCTATAATACACTAGTTTCATCAACCCATTTCCAACCCAACACTTAACCACCCAACCTCACCCATTCCCTTCCTGTGTTGTGTAACAATCTCCCCCATTATACGCAGTCCATTTAAGAGTTACGCCAATAATCGAAAAGTAGAAAGTGAACTTTTTTCTTTTACAATTTTTTCGTGACTAATAAGGATAGCCCAGAAGTATCAAAAGTAACTACTGAACCATTACCACCTAGCCTATACCGTAAGCGTATACTATCCATATAGAAAAAGAAAGCACTCATTTACTTGATTGCTGCTACGAGGAACGAGAGAAAGTCCACCTATTTAATATAACTACAAATTAAAAAAAACAGAGAAAACAACCCCCTAAAAAAAAATTAATAAAGAAAAAAAATCATGAGTCGTCAATTTCCGTACTCCAGTGCCCCTCTTAGGTCTGTCAAGGAAGTAAGTACAAAAGACCCGTTAGTTTAGATTTATTCATTAACACAATAAGGAATGAATCAAGCTCCCCTTATAAAATCTCTCTTTTTATTTATTTTATTGTTTTTTTTTTTTTGACTTTGATTACTAACATTTTCTTTCAGGTTCAATTTGGGTTACTTTCTCCAGAAGAAGTTCGTGCTATTTCAGTCGCTAAGATTGAGTATCCAGAAACTATGGATCAAACTACTAAGAAACCAAGAGAAGGTGGGTTAAATGATCCAAGATTAGGTTCTATTGATCGTAATTTTAAATGTCAAACTTGTGGTGAAGATATGGCTGAATGTCCTGGTCATTTTGGTCATATTGATTTAGCCAAGCCAGTATTTCATATTGGGTTCATCGCTAAGATTAAGAAAGTTTGTGAATGTGTATGTATGCACTGTGGGAAATTATTATTAGATGAATCTAATCCAATTATGGCTCAAGCAATTAGAATCAGAGATCCTAAGAAGAGATTCAATGCCGTTTGGTCTATTTGTAAAACTAAAATGATTTGTGAAGCTGATTCTGTAGATGATGATGAACAACAAGGTCAAAACCCTGCTGAGCCAAAGGTCCCAGGACGTGGTGGATGTGGTCATACACAACCAACTGTACGTAGAGATGGGTTAAAACTTTGGGGAACCTGGAAACAAAACAAGAATTTCGATGAAAATGAACAACCTGAACGTCGTTTATTAACTCCATCTGAAATTTTGAGTGTATTTAAGCATATAAGTTCGGAAGACTGTCATAAGTTAGGTTTTAATGAAGATTATGCTAGACCTGAATGGATGTTAATCACTGTTTTACCAGTTCCACCCCCACCAGTCAGACCATCTATTGCATTCAATGATACAGCAAGAGGTGAAGATGATTTAACTTTCAAGTTAGCTGATGTGTTAAAGGCCAATATCAACGTTCAAAGATTAGAAATGGATGGTTCCCCACAACATGTTATTCTGGAATTCGAAGCATTGTTACAATTCCATGTAGCCACATATATGGATAACGATATTGCAGGTCAGCCTCAAGCTTTACAAAAGACTGGTAGACCAATTAAGTCTATTAGAGCAAGATTAAAGGGTAAAGAAGGTAGATTAAGAGGTAATCTTATGGGTAAGCGTGTAGATTTCTCAGCTAGAACTGTTATTTCAGGTGATCCAAACTTGGATTTGGATCAAGTTGGTGTTCCAATTTCTATTGCTAGAACTTTATCATACCCAGAAGTTGTTACTCCATATAACATTCATAGATTAACAGAATATGTTAGAAATGGTCCAAATGATCATCCAGGTGCAAAGTATGTTATTAGAGATACTGGTGATCGTATTGACTTAAGATATAACAAGAGAGCCGGTGATATTGCATTACAATATGGTTGGAAAGTTGAAAGACATCTTATGGATGATGATCCAGTCTTGTTCAACCGTCAACCTTCGTTACATAAAATGTCTATGATGGCTCACAGAGTTAAAGTTATGCCATATTCTACTTTCAGAATGAATTTGTCAGTCACATCGCCTTATAACGCCGATTTCGATGGTGATGAAATGAATTTACATGTTCCACAATCTCCCGAAACTAGAGCTGAATTATCTCAAATTTGTGCTGTCCCATTACAAATTGTTTCTCCGCAATCTAATAAACCAGTTATGGGGATTGTGCAAGATACTTTATGTGGTGTTCGTAAGATGACTTTGAGAGATAATTATATAGAATTTGATCAAGTTATGAACATGTTGTATTGGATTCCAAATTGGGATGGTGTTATCCCACCACCTGCAATCGTCAAGCCAAAGCCACTTTGGACTGGTAAGCAATTATTATCAATGGCTATTCCTAAGGGTATCCACTTACAAAGATTTGATGATGGTACTAACTTGTCATCTCCAAAAGATAATGGTATGCTTATTGTTGATGGTGAAATCATGTTTGGTGTTGTAGATAAAAAGACTGTTGGTGCAACCGGTGGTGGTCTTATTCACACTGTTATGAGAGAAAAGGGACCAACTGTTTGTGCACAATTATTCTCATCTATCCAAAAGGTTGTTAACTTTTGGCTCTTACATAATGGTTTCTCCATTGGTATTGGTGATACTATTGCCGATGCAAGTACCATGAGAACAGTTACAACTACAATTACTGAGGCTAAAAATAAGGTTCAGGAAATCATTTTAGATGCTCAACAAAACAAATTGGAACCAGAACCAGGTATGACATTAAGAGAATCTTTTGAACACAATGTATCAAGAGTATTGAATCAAGCTAGAGATACTGCTGGTAGATCTGCAGAAATTAACTTGAAGGATTTGAATAACGTGAAACAAATGGTGGTTTCAGGTTCTAAGGGTTCTTTCATTAATATTTCTCAAATGTCTGCTTGTGTAGGTCAACAAATTGTTGAAGGTAAGCGTATTCCATTCGGTTTTGCTGATCGTTCATTACCACATTTTACTAAGGATGATTATTCCCCAGAATCAAAGGGTTTCGTCGAAAATTCATACTTAAGAGGTTTAACCCCTCAAGAATTTTTCTTCCACGCTATGGCTGGTAGAGAAGGTTTAATTGATACTGCTGTTAAAACTGCCGAAACTGGTTATATTCAACGTCGTCTTGTGAAGGCGCTAGAAGATATTATGGTCCATTACGATGGTACCACCAGAAACTCACTTGGTGATGTTATTCAATTCATTTATGGTGAAGATGGGTTGGATGGTACTCAAGTTGAAAAGCAATCTGTTGATACAATCCCTGGTTCAGATGAAACATTCAGGAGAAGATATAGAGTTGATTTATTGGATCCAACAAAGGGTGGTATCAGAGACGAATTATTGGAATCTGGAAAAGAAATTAGAGGTGACGTCAAGTTACAAAAGATTCTTGACGAAGAGTTCAAACAATTAGTCGAAGACCGTAATTACTTAAGAAACATTTGTTTCCCTAATGGTGACTACAATTGGCCTTTACCAGTCAATTTAAGACGTATAATTCAAAATGCTCAACAAATCTTCCATAACGGTCGTCATAAGGCTAGTGACTTGAAGTTAGATGAAGTTGTTCTTGGAGTTAGAGAATTGTGTACTAAATTATTAGTTGTTCGTGGTAAGAGTGAGTTGTCACTTGAGGCACAAGCAAACGCTACTTTGTTATTTCAATGTTTATTGAGATCCAGATTAGCCACTAGAAGAGTTATTGAAGAATTTAAGTTATCCAAAATTTCTTTCGATTGGGTCTTAGGTGAAGTTGAAACCCAATTCCAAAAGTCTCTTGTTCATCCTGGTGAAATGGTCGGTGTTATCGCCGCCCAATCTATTGGGGAACCAGCTACTCAAATGACATTAAATACTTTCCATTATGCGGGTGTTTCTTCCAAGAATGTTACCTTGGGTGTTCCTCGTTTGAAGGAAATTTTGAATGTTGCTAAGAACATTAAGACTCCAGCTATGACAGTTTACTTAGAAAAGGAAATTGCTGCAGATATCGAAAAGGCAAAGGTTGTTCAATCTGCAATCGAACATACCACCTTAAAGAATGTTACATCAGCTACTGAAATTTTCTATGATCCAGATCCAAGACTGACTGTTATTGAAGAAGATTACGATACTGTGGAAGCTTACTTTGCTATTCCTGATGAAAAGGTTGAAGAATCTATTGAAAAGCAATCACCATGGTTATTGAGATTAGAGTTAGATCGTGCTAAGATGTTAGATAAACAATTAACTATGAGTCAAGTAGCAGAAAAGATTTCTCAAAACTTTGGGGAAGATTTGTTTGTTATTTGGTCTGATGATACCGCTGATAAGTTAATTATCCGTTGTAGAGTTGTTCGTGATCCAAAATCCTTAGATGAAGAAGCTGATGCCGAAGAAGATCAAATCTTGAAGAGAATTGAAGCACATATGTTAGAATCAATTTCTTTAAGAGGTATCCCAGGTATTTCCAGAGTTTTCATGATGCAACACAAGGTTAGTTCTCCAGATGCTAGCGGTGAGTTTGTTCAGACCCAAGAATGGGTTTTGGAAACTGATGGTGTTAATTTGGCAGATGTTATGGCTGTCGATGGTGTCGATTCTGCCAGAACTTATTCCAATAACTTCATTGAAGTATTGAGTGTCTTAGGTATTGAAGCTACTAGATTTGCCTTGTATAAGGAAATTTTGAACGTTATTGCCTTCGATGGTTCTTATGTTAACTATAGACATATGGCATTGTTAGTTGATGTCATGACTTCTAGAGGTCACTTAATGGCCATTACTCGTCACGGTATTAACAGAACAGACACTGGTGCTTTAATGAGATGTTCTTTCGAAGAAACCGTCGAAATTCTTTTGGATGCCGCAGCAGCAGCTGAATTAGATGATTGTAGAGGTATTTCTGAAAATGTTATGTTGGGTCAAATGGCACCTTTAGGTACAGGTGCTTTTGATGTTATGGTTGATGATAAGATGTTGCAACACGCTCCATCTAATATTGCCATCCAAGCCAGTGTTGGTGATGAAGTTGAAGAAGATGGTGGTGCTACTCCATACAAGGAATATGACATGGAAGATGATCAAATCCACTTTGAAGAAGGTGCTGGTTTCTCACCAATTCATACTGCTCCTGTTTCAGATGGTTCCGGTGCATTGACATCTTACGGTGGTCAACCAGCCAGTCCATCTCCAACCTCTCCATTCTCGTATGGATCAGCAACTACCCCTGGTTATGGGGGTGCAAGTCCAGGATATGGTGGCACAAGTCCAACATATTCCCCAACTTCACCACAATATTCCCCAACCTCCCCATCATACTCACCAACTTCTCCAAGTTATTCACCAACCTCCCCATCATACTCACCTACCTCTCCAAGTTATTCACCAACCTCCCCATCATACTCACCTACTTCACCATCATACTCACCAACTTCTCCAAGTTATTCACCAACCTCCCCATCATACTCACCAACCTCTCCAAGTTATTCACCAACTTCCCCATCATACTCACCAACCTCCCCGTCATACTCACCAACTTCTCCAAGTTATTCACCAACTTCTCCATCATACTCACCAACTTCTCCAAGTTATTCACCAACCTCACCATCATACTCACCTACTTCCCCATCATACTCCCCAACTTCCCCATCATACTCACCAACCTCACCACAATATTCACCAACTTCCCCATCCTATTCACCAACCTCACCTTCTTATTCACCAACTTCTCCTCAATACTCACCAACTTCACCATCATACTCCCCAGGTTCACCACAATATGTTCCTAAGTCCCCATCCTACGGTGAAAGTAAAAAGGAAGAAGATAATAAATAAACGAGGAGCTAGTTTATTGGATTGTATATTTGGTGTAGAATTATATTGTGTTACATTATTTGTATTTTTATTATAAAGAAAAGTCAAAAAGAGAAAAAAAGAACTTTATTGGAAAGAACTAAAAAAGAAAAAGATTTATTATAGCAGGAAGGGCTAATAATAAAAACCCACAAAAAAAAATAAAGAGATATAGGTTTTATATTTTTTATATATAGCTGCACTATAGTAGAATAATAATTTTGATTCAGAGACATGAAAAAGGTAGTAGTTTTATCAGTGTATTTTAAAATTTAGAAATATTTTCGTTATATGCAATACCCCATCGGATTTATTTTATAATAACATAATAGATGTAACACGAAATGATACGTAAAGAATTAATACGAATTTCTTTAAGTATGTCGAGTGTTAAAAAAAACAATAAAAAGGGAGGCAATCCAATATCAGGATCTTTAAAAGATATTGAAACTAGAAGAAGACAAGTATTCAAACCAGTATTGGATAATCCATTCACACAATCAAATGTATGGCCATTTGTGGAACCAGATACTTCGAAAACCATATTAGAATTATTAAGTCATATATTATCCAGATTAGGTCAATACAACAAATTAATTCAAGATTCAAAAACTGGGACCGAAGCTGAGAAGAAGAAATTCATTCAGCCCGATGAACCTGAAATATTACGTCATATTACAATTGGATTCAATTCGACAGTAAAAGCCTTGGAGTCACAATCTCAAAGAACAAGAGACAAGATGATTGTGAATAAGGATAAGAAAGTGGTAGTAGAAGATGGAGTTTATATAAAATACGTATTGGTTACCAAGTTTGAAATATCACCAAGTCTTTTACTACAACCATTCCCTGTTCTCTCCACGGTAGCATCAAAGTCAAAGGAAGATAAAGTTAAATTGGTTCAACTTCCAAGGGGATCACTGAAATTACTTTCCGATGTGTTAAATATACCCCATGTAACTATAATAGGTCTTTCCAACGAGATTGAAGGTGCCTCTGCTTTGTATGATATTATCAACAATAATATAGCTGACGTTGAAGTACCATGGGTTGAGAAAATGATAGAAGATGGATTAAATATGAAATTTACCAAGCCAGTTTTGAAAGTTCTCTCAACTTCAGCTCCAATATTTCCTAAGAAGAATGATCAAAAGAAGAAGAAACTAGATTCTGGAAAGGTAGACAAGGAATCAACGACTTCGAAGAAAACAATAATGAAGAAGAAATAGACTGATACCGTATAGTAGCGCATAATTAATAGAGAATAATTCAAAACCAACAAACGTAGAAGAAACCAAAATCACAACGAGATAAATCTCAGTGTTAATTTCAAGAGCTACTTGATGTCCCTAACATTAATCAGTGGAAGAGTAGACCTTAAACGGCCTTTATGTTTGGCTGGTCTTTGTCTACTGCTTAAATTCTGCGCATGTGCAGTCCTGACGCGCTAAAAGAATATCGCCATAAATTTTCAATCTTCTATCAAACAAACTCGTAAACCAACTAGTGTGTTTAATTACAGAACTAAGCATGTCTCACGCACTCTCATTAGAGCTCCCTTGGGTTGAAAAATACCGTCCGCATAAACTTAATGATATTGTTGGTAATGAAGAAACCGTTGAAAGATTGAAGCTTATTGCACAAGATGGTAATATGCCTCACATGATCATCTCAGGTTTACCAGGTATTGGTAAAACCACTTCCATTCACTGTCTTGCCATGGAATTACTTGGGGAAAAACTATACCACCTGGCAACTTTGGAATTGAATGCCTCCGACGATAGAGGTATTGACGTTGTGAGAAACAAGATAAAGCAATTTGCTCAAACAAAGATTAGGCTTCCAGAAGGAAGACACAAGATTATTATCTTAGATGAAGCTGATTCAATGACTCCAGGTGCTCAACAAGCGTTAAGACGTACAATGGAAATATATTCAAACACCACTAGATTTGCATTTGCCTGTAATCAATCGCTGAAGATCATTGAACCATTACAATCGAGATGTGCAATCTTACGCTACAACAAGCTTTCTGATAGTCAAGTCTTGGAAAGACTCTTGGAAATTGTCAAGGCTGAAGATGTAAAGTATAACTCCGAAGGTTTACAGGCTTTAATATTCACCGCTGAAGGTGATATGAGACAAGCGATAAATAATTTACAAAGTACAGTGGCTGGTTTTGGATTTGTAGATGATATAAATGTCTTCAAGATTGTTGATCAACCTCACCCATTGGTTATTAAGAAAATCTTATCCCACTGTATCTCTGAGGGTGATGGTGAAATAGATGAAGCAATTTCATTGCTTGATGACTTATGGGTTAAAGGTTATTCTGCTATAGATATCGTGACCCTGACTTTTAAAGTAGCAAAGACAATCCCTGGGGTGAATGAACAAAAGAGGTTAGAAATAATAAAAGAAATCGGGTACGTCCATATGAGAGTTTTAGAAGGTGTTTCTACCTACTTACAGTTATGTGGAATGTTAGCAAAAATATGTAAAATTAAATAAACCTACAAAGATTAACTAAAAAAATAAATATTTAATAAAAGAGTAAAATATAATATGCCAAATATTTAGAGAACGCATCTTGGTTGCCTAAATAATAATTTTGTGAACCCAATATTAATGTTTATTTCTTGTATGCTTCACATAACATCTCAAAATGATTTATTTGCTCATTAAATAACTCATTATCTTCCCTTTCATTCTTAAGGATACTAACCACTAAGAAATAATTATTGAATAGAAAGATTTCTTTTTCAATTTTCTTACTCTTTGAGAACATAGTACCTGAAAGCTTTGTCAACACACCTTCAAAATCATTTCTAATTCTTCTGACTGATGTGAACAATGGCTCACCTTGGAAAAGTTCTTTGTCATCATTTTTATCTTTCATTTCTGCTAATTTCAACAAACCCAGTAAGTATTGAGCGAATTGTTGAGTAACTCCGACAGGAGCTAAGTTTGAAGACGAACCAAATTTTGATGACGATGAATTGAGTACTGATTTCTTTATAGATTCACAATTTAAATCAATGATCTTGGTAAAATGTGGCCAAAGTAAAAGTAAAAGGGAATTTAAATATTCATCAGCAATAGGTATATGAAATTCATTATGCAAAGCAGATTGTGATATTTGAATCATTCTAATCATGAGTAATACAGCGTAACCATCACACGTACCAAATGTAGAGCTTGAACCAGTAGATGCTACATTAGCAGCAATGGTAGCAGATGAAATAATTCTGTTATTAGCATTGGAATTCTTTGGAAGGAAGGCCAGTGGCTGATGCGTGATAAGCCATTGAACAAATTCATACCCCATTTTAAATACATCTGTAAACATAATCTGAGACCAATTCTTTAATCGTTTACTACTAGGAGCATCAGTACCACTTTTTTTATCGTTAATTATTGACTGTTCATCAATTTCGTCAAACTTTTCATCACCCGAATAAAAAAATTCAACCATAAATAAATACTCAACGATTATATTATCAATAAGAGCAACTGACCATTGTTTGTACACAAATTCGAGCCAATAAGCAAACGGTGAAGTTTCGGCAATTTGAGAAGGAATTGCCTCCTCAGGTGATTCTTCTTCTTCAACTATGGGATGAAGTAGTTGAATTCTTTTATCGATAGATGGAAGATATTCTGACATGATAATCTTATGAGAAGCTGCTGAACCAGGTACACTAGGCAGCTGATTTTGTTGTTGCTGCAGTTGCAATTGCTGCAGTTGCAGCAGCTCTGACAGAGAAAACCATCCAAAACCAAGTCCTCCAAATGTACTAGCCACTTCTGCTGAAGTCGTGCTTCCTAACAATAAACTTTGGTCGACATGACGTAATTTTAATTTTTCTAATGCATATATGTATTTAGCAAATCTTGTTTCGTAATACCACTTCATTGTATAGGTGTATGCTAATCGTAATTGCTTACCCAATTCAGGGTGATGTCGCATCAAGAACAGGAAAATCTCCTTAACTGACAACATTTCCCTTTGAATTATCTGGGATGAAGTTTGTGATGAATTTGATCTAAGAAGTTTAACCTTACCGATAATATAATCTCTTATTCTCTCTACTGCTTTGCTTGTGATTGAGTGTATTGATTTTTCAAGTTCATTAAAGGCAACAGAACCAAAATAAACAGATCCACTTCCACTGCCATCCTTTGTTTCATAAATTTGTTCAATTAATTGTAACTTTTCATTAATAAAACTCAAGTTTTCTAACCAAGATTCATTTATTGGGGATTTTATCACAGATTTTATAATCTCTGGTGGAACAATAAGGTCTATGATAATTGGATTCAACTTTTCAGTTAATGTCTTTTGAGCCTTTAAATTTTGTGATAACTTTGCAGACTTTTCTCTCGACACAATTAAAGATGAAGATAATGAACTTAAATCTGTATTGAAATTGGATATTATTGATTGAATAGGTTTCAATTTAGATCTATGGGACCGGATTTCCAGCTTGTACTCTTCAAAGGAAGAAATTAGCGACGCAAGTTGTTCATCGTCAGACAAGAATGACGGAACAGAATCTGATCTGATTTGCTCAAGTGAGTTTCCTGGTTGACATTGTTTAATGTATTGCTTTAAACTGGAAAGATCTAAATCTTCCAGTGGCAGCACAATTGTTTTAGGAATTTCATCTTCATATAGCGGGAGGATTTGCTTGAGTACCTGAAGACTTGACATATTCACAAAATACTATCTGTTTGTTTATTTTATTCCAGGTCCACTTTGGATCTGACCAATATGTTTATTAGTAGTAGCTATTTTTGAACGCCAGACCCACCTCAATCAAGTTCCTGCATAAAACTGAACAATAGTAAATCAACTGAATCCCAGGACATCAACGAAATATATCAAATAATTTACAAAAAAATAAACATTTGACACAAAAGATGAATGGTAATAGAAACAATAAATTACTTTAGAATTAACTTGAATTTCCAAACCTAACCCATTTATATTGGGTTTAAACTGAGTACTCTTGCAATGCTCTACATATAACAATCACACATTAAGATCGTTTCTTCAAATTATTATGCAGGATATGATTATTATGTGGGTTCCATAGAATACTTCAATACAAAATTCAAAGCATACACTATCAAATTACACTTGCTAGTACTTCACCTTCTTTGCTTTTGTGTAATTACATTGATTATTAAATTAGCTCAACTAATAGCTTCATTGTCATTGAGAGTTCATAATAATGTCTGAGCGAATTACCACTGATGAGGCAAATGTATCTGAAGAATCTGCATTTGACCTTGATTCAATCTTATCCCACATACGAGATGTTTCTCCTCCAACGACCACAGAAGTAATAATTGACGCCACTGCATCTCAATTTGACGCGATTACCACTCCTCCAACTCCCAATACAATACTTAGTATCAGAGCTGGTCCTGGTAGTGGGAAAACGCGTACTTTGATTAACCGAATTGCTTACTTGGTAACTGATTGTCATATTTCACCAAGTGAAATATTGGTTCTTTCGATGGCAAATAGATCTGTTAAACTGCTCAAATCAAATCTAGTTGCCACTATTGGAGATGAATTGGCTGATAAGATACAATTGAGCACTTTCCACTCATTTTGCGGTACAATGTTAGAACAATATGGAAGCTTTTATTCAGAGAAATTTAATCAAAGAAGGTTAATGGATGATGCAAGCTGGAGGGCTTTCGCTACAATTTTTCTGAGAAAAAGTATAAAGATTGATGGAAATTCGATTGACAGTGATATGACTGCCGTGAGCTTACAAAGAATGCTTTCAGATGTTAAAAGTTATAAAATAACACTTGATGAGGCTACCAAAAAGTACAAGATTAGCAAAGAATACATTCAACTGTTACTAAGTTATCTTGAAAAGAATGGTATGATGATGTATCTGGATCTAATTACAGATTTCTTAAAAATGGTTTCAGTGTCTTTAACCGATGGAAATTTGAAGATCCCAACATTATCAAATTATAAAGTCGTCATTGTAGACGAGTTCCAAGATATGTACAACGAGCTCTTGAAAGTTGTGGAACTGGTAGTTAACTATCCAAGCTCTCTGGACTCTCCAGATACAAACAAGAAACATTTAACCATTGCAGGGGATCCAAACCAAAGTATTTATGAATTTCTTGGTTCGAGTCCCAATATGATGCTCAATATTAATGAATTCATTCCTGGCTATGAGAGAATTTATGAAGTCTTGCTAACTGAGATTTTTAGATCTACTCCTGAGATTATGAACGCCGCAAATGAGATTTCTCTTCGTACTCTTGAACTGGGTGAAAATGGCGAACAAGCAACCGATATCTCCTTATTGCAGCCCAGTGTTGTCGTTAGACCTCCGGGGCATAAACCTATAATCACCAATCATGTTTCTGCTGGAGAAGAACACTTCTTTATTGCAAAGGAAATTACGAGGCTCATTTGTGAGCTGGGGGGTTTACTAAACCCGTCTGATTTCGTCATATTAACAAGAACTAATCAAGAATTGGGACAGATAGATAAATTACTTAGTGAAAGTTACGAATTCAAATGTAACAAGCTTTCGTCCACAGTAATGTGGACCTACTCTAGGTTGCTATTGTTTATTAATATTTTATTGGTTTTAAGTAAAAGGGATGATGGTGGGTCCAATTTTCCTTTACTTTGTATATTGCAAATTTTAGATGCGAAGGGTAGCAAGAGAATTTCTAACATCTTCAATCAGCTTAAGGATTCAGAAAATCTTGAAGATTATTTTTTGGGTATGAAGAATGAAACTGAGCTTAGTAAAATTTACAAGGCTGCTCCAGACAAGTTGAACGAAGTACAACGACTATTAATGGTTATTCTGCAAGAAAGAGAGAATATCATTCCTAGAGGATGTGGTAATAGTGCAGACAGTACTCCATATGTTACTCCAAATATTCTTCTTCGTTCTTTATTTAATATATGTGAGAAAGCAGGTTTATTACCTTACATAAATCAGCAAGATAATTTAAATATTTATTTGGAATCATTCAATAGATCCCTACATTATTGCTACAAGTGCTTTGTTGAACAACAAAATAGGGGAACGTTTTCAGACTCATTTTTTGAATTCTTTATTAGAAATTACGGAGACCAAGTTCCAATTACTGATAAAGAACTGATTAATTTGTCAACAATCCACTCAGCGAAAGGTTTGGAATTTCCCGTTGTTTTTGTAACCGGGTCTACAAAATTGTACTATCAAAAATCAAATTATTGGGAATCCCTATTCTATGATGGAGAATTAGAGGGTGAGACCTTGAGCAAGGCACGATTTGAAAAGGCAAGATTATTTTATGTTGCAAGTACGAGAGCAAAATATTTACTTTATATAGGTACTTTGAAGAATAGCCCAACAACGACAAAAGAAGCGTTACATCTGAATATCCGTGCACATATTAGTGAAAGGTTACCGAAAATGACAGATAGTAACGGAAATCCATTTACGTTGCTTGAGAGATTGTCAGAAGATTTAACTAGGCCAATGCCACTGAAGGAAAAATTGCTACAGGGAGACTTGATCTTCACCAAGTTTCAAAAGGAGTATAGGCCACCACAACCAAATTTTAGATACCACTTAGGAACTACAGTCAAGTCACAAGTTTACAAGAGAGCCCTACATACATTAGTTAGAGGTTTAAAGCTTACCAGGTAGATTATTTGTTGATTCTTTAATTTTTTTGAAATCATCTTCCCCACAACCTGTCAATGGTATAGGTGGACCCTTTTAAAAAAAGTTTCGCAACCATTACTGTGAGGCTCAATTATGTAGCAGATAATGGTTGCATTATAATTTCGAGTCAAATCAATTTTTGACTCTGCGCGCGATTGCTGCAATACAGATTAATTAAGAAAAAAAAAAAAAAAAATACTATACTAATAAGCTATTAAAACGTTTAAAAAAGATTTTTTTTTATACTTATTTCTTGCTTATTTACTTAGCTCATCATCTCATTTCCTTTGCTTACCAACTCATAGCAAAAGTATTATTTCCTGATGACATTATGCTTGGGAATGGAAGAATATGACAGTGATCTCTACGCAGATATAAAAAACTATCTCGGAGAATTCCAGCTTGAAATGAAAAATGATTCACCAAGGCGGAATTCAAGGGCACTATCTATATCTTCTGCAATAAATGTGTTTAGGAAGAAGAGTTTAGACAAGTTGAGTATATCTCCAGTCAGCAGTAACATCTATGAGCACAATATCGAGGTCCCTGAACTCGATAAACTTGATGCAACAAAGTCTAAGAATAGTTGTGGAAGGTGCAGAAAGTTGAAGAGGAAGTGTAGCAGAGAAATGCCGGAATGTTCGAGTTGTGTTTCTTCAGATAAACTTTGTATATATATACCAAGAAAGTCATCCAAAATTACCAAGGAAAGAAGCAAAAGAAATAATTCTGTGGCTAATTCTATCTGCAGCAGTAGCAGTTCAAGTAGTTATGGAGGTAGAAGCAGATCCAATTCATACGACTCGATCGGCCTAGATCCACTAAATGTAAGAAGACATTCGTCTTCTTACATAAAGACGCAAACTCCGACTATACTTCCAAGTATTTTCAAACCTATTTATTCACCTCCACCCACAAGTCCCATGAAATTACCATCCATTCAAAATTTACTTAATGCCATCCCATATGAAGCTGGAATTCAAAGGGAAAATGAGCTACATGATAAACAAAATGCTAGGAAGATTTCGTTTTGCTAATAATTTAATAGATATATTTTCAATAAAGAAAATTATAATATATAAAAATGTAGTGATGAGTAGGAAATACAACAAAAGCAAGACCAAAATAAACAAATTAATCCTGACATCAATTCAAGAGATACCTAACGTTTGGCAAAAACTAATCACCAATCTGTCCACTATTATACATACTCTACAATTCTGTCTATTTACCTACTAGATCCTGCCAATTTCATTATGTTAACTTAGATAAGATACTTAAAACATCATTTTGTACATCACTACCATTTCCTCCGGATCCAAGAGAATCTGAAGGTTCGTATTCATCTTCATCATGTTCATGTTTAAGTTCAAGGTCATCCTTATGATGTTTTTCAAATTCAATACTTGGTTCATAATCACCTTCATCATCATCACCACCACTAGCAGAATACTCATCATCACTCTTCTGAACCTGTATAAATTGAGTTCTTTCCTCTCTCTCATACTCTTTAATTTCAACATCTTCTGAGAATGCAACAGATTTCTTAGAAGATGGGGTAGAAGCCCCCGATGAAACAGATGGAGATCTTGAGGTTTTTTGCTTCTTTGCAACTGGTAACTCAATATCACTACTTTCATCTTCGTCATTGCTGTCTTCATATTTTGGAATTTCATCATCGTCATCTGCAGCATATTCTTCCTCGAAGGCAGGAGATGGTTCTTCAAGTTCAGGAGAGGGTTCTTCTGGTTGATCCTTTTCATTATGTACTTCTGGCTCATAGTCATCTTCAATCATTTCTTCCAAGTCAGACTTTGTTTCCTTCAACTTGGTAATAGTTAAATTTACAAGATTTTTCTTATTTTCATCAGTTTTAATACCATTTTTAATAATTTCAGTTAAATTTTCCAATTGTGTCAATAAAGCAGATCTTTCCTTTTTTATAGAATCAATATTGTTTGTGGCTAGTTGACATAATTTTTCCAATACATTTAATTTAGAAAGGTAAATTTTTGGAGATGGTAAGTTATCCGAGGCTGATGGATCAGATGGGAGATAAGTCTTTGATTGTATTGAAATTTGTTGAAGATTACCTTGATTTGAGTCATTAAGAGAATTTATGTGAAGTAATGTTGAATTAAGTAAATTAAGTTCAGGTGAAATTGAAGCAGCTGAAATACCTGATGCTGTTACAGAAGTTGATGGTTTAGAATCTTCACCAATTCTTTTGTTTTGCTTAGATAATTCAATAGCCTCTTTCAATTTTTTAATATCATTTGGTGAAAATACAGATCTTTGCTCCCAAACATCCACTAATCTGGCAATCTTTGGCTTTATTGAATCATTAACTTGTGAATAAACTCGATTAAATACATTTGGCAATATCTCTGCAAAATTTGTAATAAATTCTGATTTCTTCTTGTGTCTTGCCTGTTGAACCACATCGTTACAAAGATAAAGTAATGAAAGTTTCTTCGAAGATAAAGAAGTGCTTGGTGACAACGCTAATATGTACTCAGACCATAATTTAGCAGATTCTTTTGAATGTCTATGATGGAAGAGAATCCATTGTGAAATTGTCACAATCGAGTCTTGCGTTTCCAGAAGCCCTGAAAGTTTTTTATTAAACACTTGAGGAGAAAACGACATAGAACAAATTTAGCAAGTCTCAGTCAATGAACTGTTGAATGAGGGTTATTTAAAAGCAAACGATTTTGGTAATAAACAAAGAAATGGGTAAAATAGCACTTTCGATGGTGTATCGCACATTAATCAGTTGAAAGTGATGGATGATGGTGTTGGAGACTATGTGAAGGAAAATCAAAAAATGTGAGAATCATAAACATCATACTCTAAAACACCTCCTTTACAAACAACAAACCTAGGTTCTACGTGGTGAGACGAGCCGAATAGAGAAAACCAAGAAGAAATATTGAAATTAAGTATGGTAAGAGCACGTAAGCCAAAGGTAACCGAGGTAGTTCCAGCCTCAACCGCTTCAGCAAAGATAGTCAAACCCATTCCAAATAAATCGAGCGCGTCTGTTATTGCAACAGCATCAACAACAGCAGTAGAAAGTAAACCACCAGTTTTAGCAAAAGCTTCAACTCAAATTTCGTCAGCTCTTAGTATTACAGAGAATGAAATACTAAACTCAACTTCCCCTCAACAATTGGTTGAAATTATAAATAAGTTAACGTCAACTTCACAAGACGAAATTTTCCAGTCTTACAAGGCTCAGATGGAAGCTCAATTAGCAGAAAGTCAGAGTATTATCGACGAACTTCAACAAGATATTATTGCCAAGAACACTATAATTGACGACCTTCAAGTAAATAGTAAGAATGGTAGTACTACTAGTCAAACACCATCAAGAGCCACTCAGAATATTTACAAGTCTCCAATAAGAAGGAAAAAGAATGAGTCAACGATAACTCAAGATCAACTATCTAAGGAACTAGAAACTATTGGTATAACCTTAGACATGCTTGAATTGCTAACTGGGTTGAGGATCATAAATTACGAAGAGGATGACGTAAAATTCCATTTTGATATCACTCAAACGTCTACTGCCGAAGCAGTAACAGAAGGTGCCACACCGAAGGGATTAACCATAAATTATAGATTGATTATATCCAAAGAGTTCAAATCAACTGCGGAAATAAATTATATTCCTACATTTTTGAAAGAGGATGATGAAAATAGTGAAAAGTTAAAGGAAATTTTGCCGGAATATTTTTGTGATAACTTAACATTTCCATATAACACTTTATCGCAATTTTACACCAAGATTAATAGAGCTTTAAATAAGGGAGTAAAATGGTAAGGGAGAAGACAGAAATGATGATGTCGAGGAAGTGTGTGTGTATTCTATGTATATTAATCTAATTTTACAATAATGTTACCATCGTCACCTAAAACAAGTGATAACTTTTTTAAAACATCCTTCTTATCCTTAGACTTATCTTCTGAAACCTTCTTGATAATTTTGTATAAGTTTTCCAGTTGACCAGCCTTCAAGTAAGAAGTTAAATCGAATTCCTTCTTCGATTTCTTTTCCTTTTTTGGTTCCTTTTTTGGTTCTTCCTTCTTTGGTTCTGGTTTTGGTTCTTCCTTCTTTGGAGCAGGCTTTTGTTGCTGTTGTTGCTTCTTCTTTGGACCCTTGTATAATGCCTTTTCATACTTTTCAGCTTCACTTATGCAGCTGGTATGCTTCTTGTGGTCATTATTATAGAAAGTAACTGAACAATCAATACAAGTGAAATAAGCATCATGACAACGCTGTTGATGTTGATCTAACTTCTTCTTAATAATAGTGTCATTACAGACTTCACAAGAAAAGGAAACCATTTTTATTTATTTAATATGAAGATATATAAGTACATTAATAGATGGTCTATCAAGTTAGATTGATATGGACTTTTTCGAGATGAGCCGAAGAGTATCACGTGACGCAAGCAGTAAAAATTGTAGTAAGTATAATATAAATATATGGAGAGGAAGGTAGTTGTAACCAAGTCTCTTAATCAGAGGTTAGTAGTTTTTTTTCGTTTTCAGTGTATCATATTGATTGTGTTTTTTTGGAGTAACTTTTCAATTGTGGTTTTTTCTTTACCTGTTTATCTTTTTGTGATTATATCTGTTCTTTTTATTTAACCTTACATTCACTTTAAATCATATCGTTTCTATTCATTATACTATTTACATACTTTGTTTTGTTCTCCCATCAACATATAGAAAGGAGTTGAGAGAAAAATCTTGGTTACGGTTTTAGTGACCTGAAGGCTGATCTGAATGTAGTTTCAAAAAAAACAAAAAAAGAATACTATCTCTGACTCAAGAACATTTGCATTTAACCAGCCTTTCCTGTTAAAAATTCACAAAGGGAGGCAAGTTCGATGCATTCGCCCTCACCGGGTAGGCGCCAGCGGAGCGTCCATCAAACAAGCTCATTTTTAAACTCACTCACTACCATTCCTTCACATCTCATCTGCCCAATTCACTCATAGCAACATCTTCCTTCATTACTTTCATAAAATGAAGAGGATGTACCAAATTTGAGCCAAAAAAATAAAAGTGCTCTTACCATACTGGTTCATCTTCCTTCTTTCTTGCTACTCTAACAATTTCATAATCATCACTTGCAACTGAAGATTTATGCTCAGCAAGTAACCCTTGTAATCTGTAGTAATCATCTTTCTTGTTAACTTCTCTCTTATTCTCAATCATACCTAACATTTCTTCCTCACCAAGTTGTCTATATTTTTCATCATATTGTTCCCACTTGACTGATGTAAATCTCTGTAAGAAGAGTGAGCCAGCTACAATTGATAACATAAATGGGATACCAAAGTAGATAAAGTGATTTCTTTTTAAAAGCCTTTGATACTTACCAGCTATCGTCTTGTTGTAAGCCTCTTGTGCCTTCTTACCTCTAAATGGATTACTTGATAATGTTACCATATTAATTTTTTTTATATTTATATTTGCCTTTAAAGTAGGAGTTTGAAAGTGCAACGGTGTAAGCTAATACGACTTTTTTTTTGTATATAGAACCATTACTTTCTATAGTATTTTCACGTGACCAAAAAAAAAAAAAAGTATATCTTACCGAGATTTACTGCAAAATAAATTTAAGCTGAGACGGTGTCGTTTACAGTTTAGCCATACAACTTCGGACCAATCATATCTCTTCATGGAATTAGGAGGAGGGAAAAAAAAATATGAAAAGGTGGTTAATTAAGTATTCAGCGGAGTTACCTATATACAGGAATATTCTGTAATGATTCCAAAATGGAATATGTATATCCCTTCCATAAAATTTGATATCCCACCCACATATATACACTTCCGCTGCTCTAAGTGGCATCACTCACACCTACTTACACTCACAATTCCCACCACCCCAGAACAAAGTAACCAATCTCTCTCTATATATATATTTACAATTCTTGTCTATAATTATCAATCATACCTACCACCATATCTATTACCCTATTCCTTCTTGTAAACAAGGAAAAAACCCCCTCCAAAACTCTTCTTTACAACTTCGGTTTCTTTATCTTCTTCCCCCCCTCTCCCCCTGTTATGTCTATATCTTCATTTGGAGGCGGTACACGGTTTATTTGAACATCCTGTGTATAAAACCTAAAAATCTGACCAAAAAGAGACAAAAAAAAATGAGGACAGAAAAAAAAAAAAAAAAAAAAAAAAAAAAAAAAAAAAAAAAAAAAAAAAATTTTAAATAAAAAAAAAAAAAAAAACAAAAAAAAAAAAAAAAAAAAAAAAAAGAAATAAAAAAAAAAAATAAAAAAAAAAAAAAAAAACAAAAAAAAAAAAAAAAAAAAAAAAAAAAAAAGAAAGTAAAATTGTGATCAGGGGACCCTTTGTGCAAATTCCAGTGAGTCAAGTCAACCATTAGGTTCGGTATAGCCTTCATAAAATAAAAACTGATATAATATCAGCCACTCCCGCTCATAAGCTCGAATCCTCCACTTTTTTGCCTTTCTTTTCTTTTCTTTTACAGGTTGTTGAATTTTCAAAAATTTCCTGACCATAACATTTTATACACACAACTTAACACTCACTTAGGCAATAGTCATACATATAGCCTCCTTCCTTTCGGGTTATTTATTATTTTTTCTTACTCCACACACTATTTAGCAATAGATTTCGCTATCGCAATAATTTTGATTTTAGTGACCTGGCGAAATATCACATACAAAAATAATCCCGGTGAAATTACTCATAAATATATTTTTGTAACGCACGCGTTAAAACAATAAATTTTCACTTTCTTTTTGGAATTATTCAAACAATAACATACCAGTGAGTCAATAGTGAACCAAAATACAAATACAAATACTAAAGGCGAGTAACTATTTAATACTGATATACCATTATGGAAACTGATACAGCTCAAAAGAAGAAACTTCTTTCTACTTCCTCCCCAGAGGGTCTCCTGGTGGCGGCTAGGATAACTCCTACAAGAATAGCAAACTTATTAATTAGAAAAGGTCCCTTACCAATTCGTCATATTACTGGTCAGTTGGCTCTTGAAGTCCAAGGATTTGAAATGCTTTCCTTATCTAAACAGAGAAGATTGATTATGGCAGCAATGGAGCAAATTGACCCTGAGAATAACGTTTTATTTGAAAAAATTGGTTGGGGTCAGTGGGCCGTTAGAAAAGTAGATTCTGATTATATTGTCACCGAAGGAACAGAAGGTAATCTTATGCTGCAACAACAATTGAAAGATGATGAGAGTAGTAATGGTAATCCAAACAAGAAATTATTAAGTGTACATGATTTAAGAAATCAAACTGGTGTTAAACTTGGATGGACGAAGAAACAACAACCAATTCAAGCTCAATCAAACCAACAATTACAATCACAATCACAACAAGCTTCTTCTCCACTGATGTCTCCACCTTCTTCGATGAATATGCACCCACCAATATTACCCCCAATCTCTCATCGTCGGAAACTGCTGGGTGGACTGGGCTTATTACCCGGTGTTGCCGCTGCCTTAAGAAGAGAGTCTATATCTGCTTCTAAACAAAACTTACATAATATTAGATTACCTAATGAACAAACGGATTCAGCTTCTATTTCAACTGCAATTGAAAGTGACCTGGAAGATGACTATGCCCTTGCTGATGAAATGGATAATAGTGATAGTGAAACAGATATTGAAAGTGATGAAGTTATCACTGAAGGTGCTATGTTTAGCTTTGATGATGATGAAACTGCTGGTTCAATGAATTCTTCAACAATTTCTAAATTTAAACAAATCCCACCTATTTCTGGTGGTAGAAGACGAAGTAGTATGAAATCTCCACCACCTGGAGTTCCTATTAAATTTGCTAATAGGGTACCTTTAAAAGTTAGTCCACCACCAGGAACGCCTCGTGCAACTGGTGAAAATGGAAATATTGGAGGTAGTTCTGGACGTAGAAAGTCATCTTCCTCAACTCCTGGAGTATCAAAATATAGTTATAATCAAAGACACCAAAATATTTTCAATCGTTCAAGACTTAATTCATTAGAAAATCTAGATAATTATATTGTATCTTCAGCAAAGAATTCAGGTACTTCACTTTCATCCCCTCCACCACCACAATTAAACTCATCGGCTGGTCCAACAAGTTTAAGTTCACTGCCATGGAATTCAAATTACATACATCAAGCTGCAACTGATAGTATAGCTGCCACTATGTCAATGGGGAGAAGAAAATCATCCTTTAACGAATCTCACATTCGTTCCACATTATCTTCTTCATTACCCAAACAGCCTAATGGTATTGTAACGACAACCGTAACGACATCAAACGGGGGTACTTTACATAAACCGTATGAAAATGTTTCACTTTCTAAATCTACAAATTCAGTAAATAATAAGGCACTCGCTAGAAGCGGTGATCATAGTGATACAGATGATGAAGATTGGGCTACAATTGGCGCAGAAACACTTAGAAAAAACCCGGGACTTCAAAGAAATAATAATAATAATGATAATAATAATGATAATAACAACTCAAATGGTCAATTATTATCACCTTCACAAACTGAAGAACGAAACGCTGCCTATGCATTAGTAGATCTAATGTCGGTATAATCATAATATATGTAATAAAAATTGATAAATACAAAGAAATGAATTTTTAATGTAGAACCCTGTTCAATGGTAAGAGGATGGGAAGAGGTGAAACCTTAATATTTAAATGAATTCTAAGGTATACCATTCACTTGTTTCAGTTTTATACAAAAAGTAGGGGGAAAGTAGTATTCCAGTAGTATTGATATTGCTAAGGCTACCAATAATTTCACGTGATAACCAGCCATGTGTGTTAATGAAAAATGGCAAAAAAAAAAAAAAATACGCGTCGCGTTGCCAGGTTACAACAATTTTTTTCAATATAACTCCTTTCGGCTTAATGAAGAGAAAGAAAGTACCAAAAAAAAAAAAAAAAAGAGGTTACTTCTTTCTTCTTCCTTTTTCTTCTTATCATTTTCTTTTTGTATCAATTGATTGATTGACATTTTCTAATACATCAATAACATGTCTACTACCACTACTTCGGCTATCTTGCCTACTGTTCAGATAGATGTTAACTATCTGGAACTCAAAGATTCTATCAAAGATTTTCTTTCACATTTTAAGGGCACATCGGCCCAGTCCTCTGACATTGATATGGAAGATGGAATCTCGGGTCCTAAATATATTTCATTACTTCAAAAAATAGCAAACAGAGAAGTTTCTACTTTGTACATTGAGTTAGATGACTTACAAGCGTACCAAGATTACCTGACACTTTCTGTTAATAAGAATTTAGTTCACCACATCGTTAAGAATACACACAGGTTTATTGAAGTTTTTAGTCAAGTTGCTGACGAGTTAATGCCAGAGCCAACCGTTGACGTGTCATACAAAGACGACGTGTTGGATGTTATCATCCACCAAAGAAAACTTAGAAATGCTAGATTACAACAAGATACTGCTGATGAATATAATCATATAAGTCAAGGTTTTGATCTTCAAACTCCACAACAGCAACAACAGCAGCTGGCTGCTGCTGTTGCTGCCTCTAGGGAAGAAAGTGATAATATGTTCCCAGCTAAGTTAACACGTCGTTACAATTTATATTTCAAGCCTTTATCTGGCAAACATCGCTCTCTTGCAGTACGTGAAATCAAGGGTAAACATTTGGGTCAATACATCACCGTTAAGGGTATTGTCACCCGTGTCAGTGACGTCAAGCCTTCTGTATTAGTTAATGCTTACACCTGTGACAAGTGTGGTTACGAAATTTTCCAAGAAGTAACCACCAAGACATTCTCTCCATTGACTGAGTGTACCTCAACACAATGTAAGGCCGACAACACAAAGGGCCAATTATTTATGTCTACTAGAGCTTCGAAATTTTCAAGTTTCCAAGAAGTTAAGATTCAAGAATTAGCAGACCAAGTCCCAGTTGGTCATATTCCAAGATCTTTGACTGTACATGTCAACGGTGATTTGGTCAGATCCCTAAACCCTGGTGACGTTGCTGATATTTCAGGTATTTTCATGCCTTCGCCATACACTGGTTTTAGAGCCTTAAAGGCTGGGTTATTAACAGAAACGTACTTGGAAGCTCAATATGTTAACCAATTCAAGAAGCAATATGAAAATTTGGAAATTACCGATGAAATTAAATTAAAGATACAGGACTTATATAACCAAGGTAACGTTTACAACAAATTGGCTAAATCTATTGCTCCAGAAATTTATGGTCACTTAGATATTAAGAAAATTTTATTACTCTTATTATGTGGTGGTGTTTCTAAGGAAATCGGAGATGGTTTAAAGATCAGAGGTGATATAAATGTATGTCTTATGGGTGATCCAGGTGTGGCTAAATCCCAATTGTTAAAGGCAATTGGTAAAATTGCACCAAGATCCGTATATACTACTGGTAGAGGTTCTTCTGGTGTTGGTTTAACTGCTGCTGTTATGAGAGACCCTGTCACTGATGAAATGGTTCTTGAAGGTGGTGCATTAGTTTTGGCTGATAACGGTATCTGTTGTATTGATGAATTCGATAAGATGGATGAATCTGACAGAACTGCCATCCATGAAGTTATGGAACAACAAACAATTTCTATCTCCAAAGCTGGTATCACTACAACTTTGAACGCTAGAACTTCTATATTGGCTGCTGCCAATCCATTATATGGTAGATATAATACTAAATTATCTCCTCATGAAAATATCAACTTACCAGCTGCTTTGTTCTCAAGATTTGATATTATGTATCTTATTTTAGATCAACCTTCAAGAGAAATGGATGAAAAATTAGCCCATCACGTTGCATATGTTCACATGCATAATAAACAACCAGAGATGGATTTTGAACCATTGGAGTCATCTACTATCAGACAATATATCTCTATTGCTAGAAGTTATAGACCAACAGTGCCAAAGGATGTTGGTGATTATGTTGTTCAATCATACATTAATATGAGAAAAGAATCACACAGAAATGAAGGTTCAGTCAAGAAATTCAGTCACATCACCCCAAGAACTCTTTTGGGTATATTGAGAATGTCACAAGCATTAGCAAGAATTAGATTTGATAATGTTGTTACCGTTGAAGATGTTGACGAAGCATTAAGATTAATCCAAGTCTCCAAATCATCATTATACCAACAAGATGAAATTATGAGAGAGGATGAAACTTCAAGTTCTAAAATTTACCAAATCATTAAGAATTTCGCTATTAATGATCAAACTGGTAAATTATCTAAGACCGTACCATTACAAGATTTAAAGAATAGAGTTATTGCAAAGGGTTACACTGTCGAACATTTCGATAACTGTATTAATGAGTACGAGTACTTAAATGTCTGGCATAAGATTGACAATGGTGAAACATTAATGTTTATTGGAACTGGTGGTGATTACGAAGACGAAGATGACGAAGATATGGAATATTAGAGGGAAAGTATATTAATAAAACAACATAAAATTAAGTAAAGTAGAATTTAAAAGAAATTAAGGTAAAAAGTAATGTACTATATAATAATAAATAATGCTTTTTTTGTTACTTTTTGTAAACTGGAAATTGTTATCCTGTCTTTCTGTCAAAGTATGTATTAGTTTATTTAATTTGTGAATTCTGGACTTAATGCAAATAAAAGAGCTCAAAATGGCAAAGGACGGGGCGAAGCGATACTCATTAAGCTTCCGAAAACACTCTAGATACTTATTTCGGAACTTTCAATTCGAAAAGTTCCATAGCCAAGTAGGTGGGGTGCTTTCGCACGGAATGTAAGAACGAAGCATCCGAAAAGTTGAACCTTCCGCATCCGTTTACCTGCATGTTAGACATATTAGCGGACCCCGGAATATGCATCCCACTCCGAAGTTCCAGATTATTATTACTATAAATTGAGCCTATTTCCTACCATAATTAAGATAAGTTCTTTTTTAAAGTACACTCTTTAACAAATCGAAGACTTAAACTCAAATATAAATACAAATAAGATATGACCACTACTGTTATTGTTTCCGGTTCAAATGGTTTCATTGCTCAACACGTTGTTGATGCACTTATTAAAGATGGATACAAGGTCATCGGTACAGTTAGATCAACTGAAAAAGGTGAAGCTATGAAGAAGAATTTTAGCAAGAACTTTGATTATGAAATTCTTAAGGATTTAGGTGTTGATGGTGCCTTTGACGAATTGTTGAAGAAACACAAAGAAGCCAAGTACTTCCTTCATACTGCTTCACCATTTGCTTTCGATGTTAAGGACATTGAAAAGGATTTATTATTACCAGCAGTGAATGGGGTTAAAGACTTATTTAAGTCTATTCACAAGTACGCTAAAAATATTGAAAAGGTAGTTCTTACTTCCTCACTTGCCTCAAATGCTAATGTTATGGATGAGAAGACTCCAGTTTCAGAAAAAACCTGGAACCCAATTACCTGGGAAGAATCAAAGGCTAACGGTATGTTAGGTTACACTGCTTCAAAGAAATTTGCTGAAAAGGCTGCATGGGACTTTATGGAAGCTGAGAAGCCAAGCTTTACTCTTACTACTGTCAACCCAACTTACGTTTTTGGTCCACAGAAATTTCAATCAGAAGTTAGAGACAAGCTCAACTTAAGTAATGAATTAATTAACTCAATCCTAAACTTATCCCCAGATGGTGAGCTTCCACAACTAGGTTGGACCTCTATCGATGTGAGAGATGTTGCAAAAGCACATGTTGCAGCCCTTGATAACGAAAACACTACTGGTGAACGTCTTATTCTCACTAATGAAAAGTTAACAACTCAAGAAATTCTTGACATAATACACAAGCATTTCCCACAATTTAACATCCCTAAGGGTACTCCAGGGGTGTATGAAACCAGCGGTGCTCCAACTGATGACAAATTAACAAGAGAGTTACTTGGATTTAAATATATTCCATTTGAGAAAACTATTACTGATTTAGTAGAACAAGTTGTTGTATACAGAAAAGAACACCCAAAAAACTAAAAAGGGAGAATGAAACATTGATGAATCATTATATTTAACAGAATCAAATAAACAAACGTGACTTATATATCTCTTCCTTTTTATATTGTAAGATCAAATATAGTGTCAAGATGAATGGCTACGAATTTAAATTAATAGATAAAGAAGAGCCGCATCAATCTTAAACAAGCAGCAACAATGCAAAGAAGTTCAAAAATATGTCATTCTTAACAATAAATTTTTTTAGTTGCTAATACTTCATGGTTCCAGATACAATTTTACATAAATACATGGAAACACTAAATATTCACAATTCACTTACTACAATAAATTTACACTTATTTTGCAGCAATTGGGTCGAGGTTGGCTATTGTGGAAAAATACTTACATTCACTGTGCCCTCATTACGTCATTCGTGATTTTACTCATGTTTACTCTTCCACAAGAAGTTTACTATATTTTTTAGTGCTTCAAAATATAACTACCGTACAGATTGCTTATCCCATGCCTTACTGGCCAAGAAAAGTATAACTGTCATTCAATTTCGTGCACATGTTTTAACTAAACTAACCCAATTGGCTGAGTCAAGGTTACTTATTTTACGAAAAATAATCATCTGTTAGTATAAAGTACCACATCCGCCCCTATTCTGCGGCAGATAAAAAATTTAGATTTATACATATTCTTTTTCCACTTGTTTGGTATCGTCTTCCCAAAAAATGCACGTTTTATACATTGCAGCCTTGTTGATTGTCTCCGTATTAGGAGCTGAATTACCGGGACTTATTGTTTCAAACCAGATTTCACAAGAAGATAAAGTTACTTGCAGAGCAGTGAAGTATATTCCACATAGTAATAATGCCACTATTAAGGCTCATTTAAAAGAGGTATCAACATCAGATGCTAAAATCCCACTCTTAATATTTCGTTACGCTCACATTGAGGAATTCGATGAGCTCCCACCATGGGAATTCTTTAACCATCGTCAGGCTGAGTTTGCAGACAAGTTGATTGGAAGTGATGGTGGATTTCTTGCTGCGCCAAAATCAGAAACTTCCGATGAACCTTACGGTAAGTTTCAATTGAAAGAAAATGATGAGGTTGTTTTCGATGTAAAGGAGTCTGGTATTTATTGTGCTTACGCTTTCCAACCAAAAGGTGTTGAATCATTCAGTTTAAGAATTAATGCCAGAAACTCTTACGGATTCTTACAATTCCCAATGTATGTTGTATATAAACAGACATTTTACTTTATCATCCTCGCCACTTTACTTGCGGGTGGATTATTCCACTATATCCTTAGGTTTAGTGTTGGTGAAGATTTTAAAAATTTGAATTCTATCTCCATAATTTCCAAGGCTATGATTTTTTACGTATTGACCCCAACTATTTTAATTGCAATTTTACAGTTACTTGGATCCCTCATTGCAAACCATATAAGTCTGGCTGACAGTAACTCGCTTATATTATTTGTTCCAACTTGGTTAAGTTTATCATTTGCTATTGTGATTAGGTTCTTCACCTTACTTTTTGCGATGGGATATGGTGTCATATATTGCCACGAGGAAGATTCTGCAAAGTATAGGAAAATTCCTATTGCTTTATGGAAGAGAGCTACAACATTATTTGCAGTAGATTTCTTGAGTTTTGCTGCGTATTGCCTTTTAACTAAATTCACTAACAAGTCCTTATTTGGAATGGATCAGGATATGTTTGAACAATCTAACAGCACAGATCTTTTGTCAGTATTATTAATGGTATTCCAACTTATTACTTCAATTTTTCCATTCATTTGGTTTATCTTCTCAATGATTCACTATTTCCGTACCAAAACTTCAATAACCAAATTTCCTGTGACAGCTGATCCAGAAGATAACGCTAAATTATTAAGTGCCTTCAGAAAATCGTTTGTCCTTATCTTTGTGTTACCAATAGTTACATCTATTGCAATGGGAATTATAATGGGTATGAAATTTGCTGCTGCAAACGGTGGGTCAGATGCAGATTTCCCGAGCCCACCTGAATTCACTGGTAATCCAGCCACTGATAGGTTACATTTGCAAGTTTATGGAGTCAAGATTACCGAGTTAATCTACTTCGATAGTACATTTGTCACTTATACAGCTTGGTCTTCTTATATGAATGTTTTCCTTACTGTGGCTGCTGTGTTTGCCATATGGACAAAGAACAACTACGGAATTGTTATTGATAAGGAGCAAGAATTCTATAGTCAAGTGAATAACCAAGACGAATTCAATAATCAATTGTGATTTTTCATAAATATTTTTATTTTATATAAAATTATTAAATAATAACTGATATATTGTGAAATTATACGTTAGTCAATTCTTTTAAGAATTCACCAGCTCTGCCCTCTTCTTCGGCTCTCATTAAACTTTCGCCAATTAAAAATCCATCAACATCATCTTCATATTTATATTTCTTGACATCTTCAACACTTGTAATACCACTTAAGGCCAATACTCTAACATCTCCCTTTCTACCATTGTTTTTCTTTGATTGATCCACTAAGGAACTGGTAGTGTTCAAATCAACGTCAAATGTGGATAAATTACGATTATTTACACCAATAATCAATGGTTCTGAGGTGTCTCCTTTGTAAGTTAATTTCAAGGCTTCAGATAATTCTGAGCTGTTGTTTACTTCAACCAATGGAACCATACCCAAGGAATGAGAATATTCATAAAGCTCTTGTAACAATTTAGAGTCTTGAAGCATCTTGACAATCAATAAAACAGTGTCAGCACCGGCTAATCTAGCTTCCAAAATTTGATATTTATTAAAAATGAATTCCTTTCTTAACACTGCTGGTCTATTCTCGACATTAGAAATAATGTTACGGATAAGTGTTAAATCATCTAATGAACCTTTAAACCAATTTGGTTCTGTTAAGACGGATATGGTGGAACAACCATTTAATGCATAAGTCAAAGCTTGTTTGGCTGGGTGTGCTTGGATGTTAATATCTCCCTTGGAAGGAGAAGCACGCTTATATTCTGAAAGAATAGCAGTTTTATGAGGGTTTTGTGAAGTGATTCTTTCATAAAAGTTAATTAATGGAGGAGCTAAACCTAAAGATAAACTAGTTTCTAACAGTGCAATAGACTTACCTGGTAAGTTTTCTATTATTTTGTAATCTTCTTGTCTTTTCTTGTAAATTTTACTTAAAATATCGCCTGAAGGCTTCGTTGGGACGGAAGAAGTGGTATCTTTTGAGTTAACAGTGGATTTCCAATACCCACCATGAACCTCTAAGATGTTATCAATCATTAATTGCCCGGATTCAGTTAAAATAGATTCAGGGTGGAATTGAACACCTTCAATAGTGTACTCCTTGTGTCTAACACCCATTATCACTTCTGGAGATGTCTCAGTAGTGGCGGTAACTTCCAAGCAGTCTGGTAAGGTTTGTTGAGTACCAGCAAGGGAATGATAACGAGTAACTGCTACTGATTGTGGGACGTTGCTAAACATACCCTTACCATCGTGTTTGACTGTGGTGGTTTTACCGTGAACAATTTCACCTGCAAAATCAACATCACCTCCAAAGACATCAAAGATACATTGTTGGCCCATACAGACACCAAATATTGGTAACTTACCCTTGAAGTGTTCAATACAGTCTCTTGAGATACCCAGATCAGTCTTTGGGTGACCTGGACCTGGGGAAATGAAAATAATATCTGGTTTAATCTTGTTTTCAATGGTTTCGATATCTATCTCATCATTTCTAAATACGCTAACCTTCTCACATTTTGATGACTGACATAAAAATTGGTACAAGTTCCAAGTGAAAGAATCATAATTATCAATCATAAGGACATGACGTCCAGTTGAGCTATCGGTGGTCATACTTATATTATTTTATAAGCTATCTATATTTTTCAAAATCGTTTAATTAAATGTCAAATTTTTAGGAACCATTATTTTACAATATGCGTAAAAAACCTTTGACTCATTCAGAATCAATATGCAGGAAGTCCCAAAATTGACTTGAACGCTTTTAACAACTCCGTTTCCAGCCCTACTGTGCCTTTTCGTATTTAATGTACATATATTTATTTTTCTAGATAAACTAATAATTAGTAATATTAATATTTTCTCTATGTTGTTCATATTTTTGTTGTTCTTTATAATCATGATTTCTTTGCAGCTCTTTTTCTGATTCTAGATGCAATTGGATTTTCATCCTCAATTAAACTTTCTTCAATTTCAATCCCATCTACTTCTTTGGGTAAGTGGTGGATCTCCACGCCACGGAGTAAAACTGAACTGACAACTTCTAAAATTAACATGAAAAGAGAGGAAAGAATGGCTAAACAATAATTAGAAATACTGACCCCAATGTCAAGCCATGATCCTTCAGTTCTAACCAAAAAGAAGAAATTCAATGAAAGGAAATCACTAGTTGAAATGATTAAGGTGGAAATTGTAAACTTCTTGATATCTAATTGATGATTCATAATACCAAGACAGGTCGATAATAATACATATGGAATAATTAATTTCAACATAAGTAAAGCCCCCATTGGGAATGGATCAAAAATAGGAATTAATCTATAAACTGAATCCAATGAAAATGATGAAATTGAGGCAACGTTACCAGTTCCGAAGAAGGCAAATTGTAAAAAGAAAAATCCAATAATGGTAATTCTAATGACTTGTAACCAATGTCCCTTGACTCTCTTATCCTTGGTTCCAGATTTTGTAGTATGGTGAGACTTGGATCTTAATGACTGTTCAATAATCAACCACTGAACAAGTACTAACGAGTAACCAACGTAGAAAAGTAATTCAAATGAAATAGTTAATATAACAAATGTTGGAACAAAAGTTAAATAAATGATAAGAATTCTAAATTTATAATTCTTAGATGGCTTTATGGTGTAACAAAGTGGTAATACAAGCAATGAAACAACAAATACAATCCAACCCAAAACTTGAGAATGCAAAGGTAATCCAGTTCTTGCCTGTAAAGAGTTCACAGATACGTTCGTGGCATAAGTAATTAACAAAATACATAAATGTTGAAGTATGACCAAAGCTAAATTCAATGATTCGGTGATATGTGAGTATATGGAATAAGTTCCTACGGCACCCACAGCAAATGCCAAAGCAGAACCAGCATTAATTTGGTTCAAATCTTCAACCTTAACTGGATCTAAGTTTGTAAAAATACACATACTGATACAACTGATCAACCAAATTAATTTTTGGTACCAAGTAATTTTTCCAGTATTATCGGTGATCAACAGAGGATAAACCCCAATTACAGCAAATAATATGGAAAACATGAATCTTTCAAAGAAACCGTAAACAATCCCTTCATACATTCCAATGAATGAAATAAAAATGAAGATTTTAGTACCTGTGGAGATACCATAAAGGAATTCTTCCAAACCGTCGTATAAAACTTTTCTTTCGTTAATGATACAATACCAGAAAAACAATGGAAATAATGCATACATGTAATAATTGAAAGGAGAGTTTTGATAGAAGAGGAGGTAATTGATGGAAACAGTCAAACTTGTAAAAAAAATGTTAAGAATTGAGAATGGGTTTGGATCCAAAAGTCCTTTTTGCCCATCATCATCAGATTCGTTGATAATGAACATTTTCAAGAAAATGGTAAATGAATAAACAATCCATCCAAAAAATCCTAAAGTAACAATAGATCTTAACAATAACCAATTGTAAGTTTGTAAGTATGTTAAACCATCAAGAGCAGTCTTCATTAACTCTTCAATCAAAATAATAGCCATTTGCTCAAACACTTCTGGGTTTACTTCACTTTCAGCGTTAATTTCATTTAATGTGGAAATTATTTCCTCGATGTCTTGGCTATAACTTTCAACTGATTTAGCTTGGAATGGATCATATGGTTTGAAATTAAATTGATGATTGAAAACTTCCACTTCCTTCACTTTATATTGTTCTACGATTCCCAATGCATTCTTGTACAATGCCTTGATCTTAGTGGTTGGATCAGCATCAATATAATTTAACGGTAATTCACCAACTGAATTAGAAGGGTAATTGGCACCAATCAAATATGCCATTAATGGAGCAATGTCAGCTTGCTTGACATCATTTCTCATAAGATGGTCAAATTCCCAAGTATCAAAATATTCAGCTTCATATCCACTATTCACTGGGTCTTGGATACTTGCTTGCTCTTTTGGTAAGTTCTTTAACTGCTTTGGTTTATTAACACCTGCCCCCCATGCAATCAATGGAGTTCTGGTGTTATCAGGGTGACCATCACCATGCGATCCAAAATCAGACATACCATGGTCGGCGGTAAATACAAAGGCAGATTCTTCATCACCGAAGAATTCGTGAATTCTTGGAATTAACTTTGATAATTTATCATCAATGTATTTAATATTATCGTAGTACTCGGCAGAATAAGGCCTGTAAGCGTGACCAGCAGTATCAGGACCTAACAAGTGTAAGAAGAAAACGTTACCCTCTTGATGTAACTCATCATGAAGTGTCTTATTTGTAGTCAGATTAGCCATTAAATCGTCAAAATGATTGAAGACGAACAGATCTAATTCAATGGTTGACTTGGTAAAATCCTCGAATTCATGGCCATACATATGACAATCAATTCTACCTGGGACTACATTGTCACCGTATGCGAACATCGGTAAAATATCTGGTGATCCAAAGGAATATGTGTGGGTAGATTGGTTAAAAAACGAGTCAAAATCAACAGGATTTTCTTTCCAACCTTTAGTAACAGCTGAAACATCTTCATAAAATCCAGCAATCATGGCAACATGTCCAGGTCTGGATTCAGTTGGCATTCTAGTATTGGAAATCCCCCAAGTAGCTTCATTCAAAACCAAGCTTCTCAAGTATGGAGCAAGATATTCATCTTCACCAGTAGTAGGGTGTGTAAGCTTTTGAAATGTCTTGTCTGCACGAAGACCATCACCCACTATTAAAAATAATCTTTTAGCAGGTGGTGTGTCGGTCGACTTATGATGATCCATACCATGTACTAAAGGCAGGACAAAATAAATATCAAAAATTGACCAAAGGTAAAAGAAGTGGAACACCACCCCAGCAACCAATAAAAGTTGACGATTTCTATTCATTTTCGTGCAATTGTGGGCAATTATTGTTCTTCAGTTAGTCAGAGAAAGCCAGGTGTTGCAAAAAAAATATAAAAAAAGTTATACCTAATAAACACGAAACCATATCCACGTCTTTCTCGCGTAAGTACTGCAGATAACAAAAGCTAATAACCACTTTGGAACCCACGGAGCCAAGTGAAATTGGGTAATATCATCATAGAAACGTCAAGTCGAAAGGCATACCATTGTCTCTGTTTGATTAGTCTGGCTTCCGTCTACTGTTGTGCGTATCTCTCTATCTACATTCCTGTACCCTACTAATATACATTGTTAACTCCATATATAAATACATACGCTCACTTCTATATTTTTATCTATTAACGTGTACTTTCTTCCTTGCACACCTATTCCATTAATTTGCACCCCTCACTTGAATATTGCTCTATTAAATTCGTTAACAACTTTTCTATATTCGTGTAGTTGTAAGAGGTATTGTTCAGATAGCTTCTCATCTATCTCTAAACAATTATCATACACCAATGCACTTGCAGAATTTGAATATATTACATCCATGTATTCAATATCCTTCTGTCTTCTTTTACTTTGATACTCAAAAATTGATTGCTGATATTCAAGAAACTTCTTTTGGTAATCCTTTTTTAATTCAAGAAGAACCTTCACATGTAAGTTTGCACCATCGCTGACAATATCAGGAAGAATTGGCGGCTTGATTCGTAAAAAGTCAGGATCCGCTCCAAGGTCAGCCATGGAAAGTTTTATTGTTGAATGAGCATTATTAAATGCTCTATTTATTGGATGATGGATCGTGTCAGCCTTTGATTCTCCACCAATAAACTCATACTTTGCCTTCTTAGATGGAGGAAAATTCCTTAATGAAGATTTCCTTTTGGATTCTGCGACAATCTCTTCTGGTAAACTTTTCAATAAATCATTCATCGAGCTATTACCAAAATCATTTTCATTGGCACTATTCAAGGAATCAGCAATGTTGTTCAAATCGAAGAAATTATTTGGTTTCATCTTTTTCCCATTCGATGAACGAATTGGTTCTGTTGATCTTACATCACTCAATGGTGGCTCGCTTCTTGGTGGTTGAAATGATTGAGGATACCTCTTAGGTGGTGATTTTCCTCTAGCATATTGCTTATTAAGTTGGGGTTGACGCTTTTCTCTGAGATTCATTTGAAAACCTAACAATTCATCGAGGGTCTTTCCTCCAAAATAATCTCTTGAAAACATAGATGATAATTGTTCATCATCCTCATCTTCCTCTTCCTCTTCCTCATCTTCCCTGGTCGTTTCTTCATTATATTCATTAAAATAATTTTCACCGTTGTGATTATCGTCGTTATTTTGTCTCACCTCTTCCGATGGGTCATTTCCCTCGATATTTATTTCTTCTGTTGATTCTTCTTCTTCGAATTCATTATCTTCGGGTTCTTCAACTTCTGGGTAAATCTTTTCAGCAGTAATTTCTATATCGCTTCCTTCTTCAGCATCACTCAAAACAATTGGATTAGTACTTGAGCCTTTATTTGGACCTGGATTTGAACCAGGTCCATCTTCTTCACTGGCATTTTCGGACCATGCTCTCCTATAAGCATCACGCTTGGCGCTCTCGTATGCTGCCTGTTCCTGTTGCTGCTTCTCCCGTTCGGACCTTTCTCTCCTCAATTCTTCTGCTTGTTGTTTCATGCGTTGTATTTCTTCCTCCCTTCTCATTCTCTGTTCAAGCTCCTCTCTTGCCTTTGCCTCTTGTTGTCTTCGTATTCTTTCTGCTTCTTCTCGCATATATCGTTCCCTCTCATCAGAACCTCTCGCTGTATACCTTTGATGTAAATCAAAATACGATGAATAGGACGGAGTCCCTCCTGTACTACTTGTAAAAGTATAACTTGTTCCTCCTGATCCCCTTGTATAAGTAGTTTGAGTAAAGAATGAGTTGCCGCTACCAGATGTATATTGGTGACTATAAGTTGGGCCACTGGATGTCCTGGAATTCTTTACAAATCCTGATTCAGTGTCATATTTCTTACGACTTGCCGGATCTTTCAACGTTTCATATGCATCATTTATCTTTATGAATAATTCATGATGCCTTGGATCTCTCGATTTATCCGGATGGTACTTTATCGCAAGCTTCTTAAATGATTTTTTAACCTCCTCGTCAGTAGCAGTATGCGTTAGTCCTAGTACCTCATAATGATTCGACATACTTCATATATTTTACAATCGTTAGCTTACAAATAGCGCCGTGATCCACATACTACAATTCGAATTTTGAAGATCAATAAGAGCAACGGCGCAAGACTATTTTTTTGGTCTGCATGCAAGATGTTTTAAGGTTCATATATTTTTATCTATTATATATTACTCGATAGTAAGGTTGTTTGCTTCGACTTGTGCATCACCTTCTATAATACTAGCTCCATATTCTGGAGCTTCAAATTTATATAAGTCTTGTAAATCTTCTAATGATTTGGAACTGGACCCGCCATAAACTACTGGTATGGTTGATTTGGGGAACCAACCAGAAACGTCTCCACTGTTAATGATTTGGAATTTTTTCGCAGTCTCAGCACTCACTATACCAAGCAGCTTTAATGCAGAAAACATCCAGGACATTAAAGTTGGTGTATTTAAGAAGAATTTGACTGAGAGTAGCTCAGGGTAGTGATCACCAAATATGGTTATTATTTCCTTGGTGGATGCCTTCATACCAGGGTCCATGCGGAACATTGATACCCCGTTGTAATCGTGAACTTGAGCGATCTTATTATTGACCTCGCTAGTAAAATCAACATTCAGAAGTGATCTTTCCATTATACCAACTCTCCATCTTAAAAATGGCGACCCAGGAAGGTTATCATCTTGCTTCAAGTTCTTGCCGTATTGTTCAAAAATCTTCTTTGGGTTCTTAAGTTTTCCGTAGACGTTCCAGGTGGTAACTGAGAGGTTCTTTTGAACGCCTTTCCCTTCAAACTTAGTTATCACTCCAAGTTCAACTAAATCTGAATCAAATTTTTCCTTATAAGCAGCACTAAGTGGTCTAAATTCATTCCTCCAGTTCAAAGTCTTAATAAGACGTTCGACAGTTTTTTCAACATTGAATTCTTCTGCTACTAAGAATTTATACAAGATTTCGTTTCTAATAGTATCGTCAACAAACTCTGTCCCAGAAACGTTTATTCTATATCCAAAAATTTCATCATAAGCTGGATTCTTCAACTTCGAAAGAATGTTTGGAATCTCATTTATGAGCAATTCCAATTTTTTTGAATCCTCTTCTTTCAACTTGGTAGACGTGATGACAGTCATTTTAATGTTGGTTCCTTATAAAAAAAATAGTAAATCATTTGATAATTTTCATAATTTTTATTTTTTCATTTCTGCTGATCGAATAGATAATGTGCGGAAAGCCGTATCGGACCTAAACTACTCTCTATTAGTGGCTATAATATATTCTTCTTAAAACAAACTGAAATACTATTCCTACTAAAATAAATCAATTCGTATTCGTGAGAAGATTCTTCTTTGAGCTTTTTTGGTGGCTGGAGACCTTCATTTTCATATCCATCTTTGATATATATAAGACTTACGGTAGTACACCTCAGTTATGGAGCCAAACGCTGAACCAGATTTTTAGTCTGAAACTTACGATTAAAACTATGTATTTACTGTAAAATATAATATTATTTCTCTTTAGCCATTCAATTTAGGTATACTCATTTTAGTTTTATTATCTATAGTATATACAAGTCTACACCATGCATCTCATCTTTCTCTTCTATCACAAACCGTTTTATATATCATTAATTGTTCCCACCTGGGACGATCTTAAATGATAAAATATCATTCTTCCCAATATCTACAGTATCTTCTTCACCAACTCTACTCCCACCAACTCCTTCAATCATGGCAATGGTAACATCTCCCATGATCTTTCTAGCCACTGATATAACTGGTGTTCCTCTCTTCACTAAAACACAATCTCTGAAAACATGTGAACCTGATCCACCGGTGAAGTTATTAATATTCCGTACTGGGTAAACTGGAACTAGTTCTAATTCATCGGCTGCCGCTTGCAAGAGTTGTACTACCCCGGTAGATCCAAATCTATATAATACTAAATCTCTAATATTTTCAATTCTCTTACGAATCTTATCATCTAAAGGCTTCAAATCTGGGTCATCTGGCAAATCATCCTTCGTATCAACAAACTCTGTTCCTGCATCATACTTGATATAATTTTGCAGCAGAAGTTTCCTTAAGAAAACTTCAGTTATAGATGATGTTAATATACATTTCAGTTGTGGATATTTTAAGATAATCTTCGACACATTTTTATCTGCATCTGGATGATCCATCTTATTTAAAGACAATACAGTAGGAAACTTTACCTTCATGAAGGCTTTAACTACCTCAGCAACAGTATCATTATCCCAATCTTTAAGTGGTCCAACATGAGGAACAAGGTCTAAGGCTCTTGCAATTAATTGCTTATTTGCAGAATACCCACCCAATTGTTGTCTTAATGTCTCCAATGTAGTTGATTTTGTAGCAATGTGTCTCTTAACAACAGATGGCCATTTCTCCATAAGGTTACCTAAAATCCATTGAAAAATTTCATCTTGAAGCCACTCAATATCTTGAAGTGGATCATAGCCTCTGGTTGCCTTACCCTCAGCGTTTGTAGTTCCACTTGCATCTACAATATGAATTAAACAATCAGCTTCAGTCAAATCACCCAAAAACTTATTACCAAGACCTCTACCTAAGTGAGCATTTGGAACCAATCCAGCAACATCTAGAAGCATAATTGGAACACCTCTTTTCCCTTCTCTACAATATCCATAATTTGGTTTGCATAGACTTTGTTTACTAAATCTTGAACAAGCACAATCAATTTCTAAATAACCAGTTGCCTTATTTGGATCAATTGTTGTAAATGGAAATGCACCAACTTTTGCATTGGCATCGGTTAAACTATTCAAGGTTGTCGATTTCCCTGATGATGGTTTACCAACAAGACCAATGACAATCTCCCTACCCATATTATAATACAAATTCTTGCAATGAATCGACAGATGAAGAAAGCGAAAGATTTCTATCAATACTAATATCGATCGTGAAGAGATTGAGAAAAGAGCGAAGAGGTTATATGCCGGTTCAAGTGAACCAAAAGGTGTCAGAATTAAGTGATATTTGTATGAATAATTTAGGTTGAATTAAAAAGATTTTGCACATCTTTTTACATAAATGAATAGGGTTGTAAAAGGTTTGGGGTTTTTTTGCAGGAGGTGTCCATGGAAAGTTGGGGTATACAGAGTATATCGACGAAGTCCTAAAACCATTTTGTGCAGGAAAAGCACCTTTTTCCCCATAATGTGTGAATGAAAGTATTATTCATTTTGGATAGGAAAGAAAGTAATAAAAGGTGATATCTATTTCCTTGTATTGATCATATTTATCGCAATAGAGAGGATTAATACTAAAAAATCGAATGTATCCAACAAAAAAAAATAAAAAAACAATTATGTTTACTATGTGCTGTTCTCTGGGGTACTTTTGGGTGAGTCGCTTTGTGGGCTCTTATCTGCAGTATAAAGTACAAAATTCACAGGAAAAAATTAACAATATTATATCATTAAATGACATAGCCTTTTATTTAATTAAACTGCTTGACTCAATTGACTGTTTAAAGGAATCATCATGGCATTCTCAATCCAAACAGTCTTAGGTAATATCTTTGGTGGACTTCTGGATGATTTCAAGAAGAAGAACTTCTCTCTTTATGGACAATGGATTGGTATTATAACTATCTTCCTTTGTATTTCCTTGGGGTTTGCAAACGTTTTCCATCTTGATCTTGTTATTGTATTTGGAATTATTAGTATTGTTCAAGGGTTTGTTGTTACCTTTGTTGAAATTCCATTCTTATTACGTATCTGTCCTTTAACTGACAAGTTTACCGGATTTATTCGTAATTTTGATGAAAATTGGCCTCGTTGTGGGTTTTACTTGTTAATGGCAGTCATTCAATGGCTTTCATTATTACGCCAAGCCACCAGTTTATTAGTTGTTGCCTCCTTTTTCACAGTTTCCAGTGCATGTTACTTATTTGCTGCTGTATCACACCAAGAATATATTAAGTCGTCTTTTAATGTTGCAGGCTCACCTGATTCTGTTCAAGGACAAGTTGGTGAACATATTGTAAGAAATGTGTTATAAAAAGATTTAGGACCAAGGAGAAAAAAATACTTGAAAAAAAAAAAAAAAAATATTAACTGATATATATAAGTACGTATATGTAATGAATAAATCCCTAGAGGATAATTGAATACATGATTTTAGAAACGGGATGTTTTGCCTTTTTTTTTTTGTTTTTTTAAATGTTGATTGTAGAATATTTAGTGTAGTTTATATTTGAAAAATTGTTGCAAAATTAGCTTAAATAATATAATTCTTAAATTTAGTAAATTATGGAATAAAGTTCATGAAAGTTAAACTTGATTAAAATCAATATAAAAAAACGCCAACAATAAATCAAATTGATATTACAAATCTTTTTTCTCACCTATTCATATGTCTATAAAGAATTATCTTTGTAGAATAAGCTAAGCTAATACTCCATCAATATTGGAATCTCAAGTAGCTTACTCATTTTGTGACACTTTATTTGATTACTTTTTCCTCACATTTTTTTTTTTCATTATATTTAAGGTTCAAAACGTATCTCATCACCATCAACAAAGAAGTCGTTAAGAATATATAGACAATAGTATAACCACTATGTCTACGATAACGTTGGATACGAAACCTGCTCCTCAGATACCAGCTAAGCCAACGTATGAACAAAAGAAGCAACAAGAAAGGGAAAATAAACGTTCAGATCAAACTCCAGAAGTTGAACGGGATGATGGCAAGACAACTTCGCTTTCGTTCGATCAAGTGAATGATAACGCTGATGAACTTGTTGAGTTAAGAGGTGAAGGTAGATACTTTGGTGTAACTGACCCAACTTCAGGGAAAACTATAAATTCATTACAAGCCGCCGGTCCTTTATGTGCCAACTGTCATAAGAGAGGTCACATTAGAGCAAAGTGTAAAACAGTTGTTTGTCATAAATGTGGTGTTGTCGGAGACCATTACGAAACTCAATGTCCAACAACGATGATTTGCTCGAGGTGTGGATTAAAGGGACACATTGCATCTAGTTGTACGAACAAGCAAAGGAAAAAGGAATATTGTAAACTGTGTGATACTTTTAGTCATGGTGATGATAGATGCCCAAGTATTTGGAGATCATATTTAACCATTATTCCATCGAAGGATAAGGAAGAGGAAACTGTTTTACCAATAATATATTGTTACAATTGTGGTGATGATAATCACTATGGAGATGAGTGTGAAGAGCAAAGAAGTAGTAGAGTACCTAACCAGTCGGGGAGTGCATTTAGTGGATCTAACTTACCAAGACATTTAAGAGATCTTTATTATAAGCATGTTAAAGAGGAGAGCAAGTACTCTAGCAGGGGATACAGTGGAAGTTATGGTAATCAAAACAGCTCAAACTATAGTAATAGTAATTATAACAACAATTATGGTTCTAATTACAACTCTTCCAACAACTATGACAACAACAACGGTTATGGATCGAACAATGGCTATGGCAACAATTACAATAATCAGAAGAACAATAGTTATACAAACAAGAATAACAACCATAATAATAATAATAATAATAATAATAATAATAAAAGCAAAAATGATGCTAATAGTATAAGAGATTTCAATAAAGGAAGAGACTTTACTAAGAAAGATCCATTCCCACCTAGAAAGAGAAACGCTCCACTGAAGCCATCATCTCAAACAGATGGAATACGTAAGCCATCAAGAACAGGTGTAATATCAAAGAAGAAATCTGGTCAAAATAATGTCCCAAGTCATACGCCATACAATTCCCCATATAACAATAACAACAACAGCAGCAATAATAATAATAATAGAAACAGTAATTCACACAAATCTGGATTTAATGGTAAACAAGCCCAAGCTCAAGCCCAAGCACCAACAAGACTGGGAGTTCTTGCAGCAAGAATAAAACCTAATAATAGTAACAGAAACACCAATAATCATAATAATAGTAATGGAAATAAGAACCATAAACGAAACTTGGGTCCTAACTACTAAACCGCGTGCATATAGAAATAGAAATAGATAATTAGGAATTCATAATAATAAAATGTAGTAACATATAGCCGGGGATAAGAAAGTTAAAATAATTAAAGAAATGGAATCCACAGTGTGTCTCCAATGGTTCTTGACCCTACGGCACCAGTGCCACGCGAGCCCAATTAATTTTAACTATCTGATGGGATCAGTTAATTACCGTGCTCGGCTTTGACACAATATAGAAAAAAAATAATTTGTATAAAAGACAAGATTGACCTGCCTCTGCCAATATAAAACGATATTAATTCCAAGGTACAGGCATACGACTTGTTGAATGTGCCGTAAAAATGTTCAACTTAACTAGTATACATTATCCGGCTTCAAAGAATCCAGAGTATACGAGTTACAGGCAACTTGTGACCAATCAATATGCATTACTTACCACAATAATTGTTGGTTCTATTGTAATTATTGGAATTCCGTGTTGGAAATATATGAGCAGTAATTGGCCAGTTGATATATGGAGCAAGATAAATATTGGTAAATGGTTGCTTTTAAAGGGTCAGACAGATCAAAGTCAGCATCACCACCATCTGCATGAACAAGAACAGCAAGAAAGTGGACCTACTGAGTTCGAACCCCAATCTCTTAGGAGAAGGCTTAATACTTGGTTGTTCTTCCACTCAACCACGCTTTTCCAATTATCATTTTGGCTTTGTATACTTTGCTCCCTTCTGTTTGTCAGCTTGAACAATGGTGACTTGGTATTCCTTGCCAAGAGACTTGGTAAGATCCCCACGGTTTGCCTACCAACAATTCTTTTCCTTTCGATCAGACCTAGTCCATTACCCAACGTATTATACCTACTGTTACTCCCAATTCATAAGTGGATATCAAGAATTGTCATTATCCAGTCAGTGGTACACATGGCCTTGTATATGGGCTACTTTAACTTTAAAAATACTTATTATAAGGCTCTTACTATGGATAATATTTACGGTTGGATAGCGCTCACGGGATTTCTTGTTATTATTGTAACTTCATTACCATATTGCAGAAGCAGATGGTACAAGACATTTTACTTTAATCACTATGTATGGTCATGGATTATTGTTATTTGCTTACAATTTCATGCCAGACCCGTTAAGATCACTTGGTACACTGTTGCTAATCTTTCTATTTTAGTTGGTCAGGTACTTTATAGAATTAAGTTGACCAAGGCGACACCATATTTTACTGATTTCCAAGTAGTGGACGTACTGCCTAATATTTCATTAATTGAATTCCCCAATGAACTAATTTCAAATCCTGCGGTCAACCCTGGTGCACATATCAGAATCACTACCCAAGAATCAAATATCTTTGGTAGACTTTATAAGCAAATTATCCCAAATTATCATCCTTATACACTAGTCAGTTTACCTCTGGACTCATACCAAAGATTAATTGTCCGTAAAGGTGGTAATTTCAAAATATTAAATGATAGGAAATATTTAATTTGTGGATCTTATGATCCTCATTTATTAATGATGGAGAATAAGAAAAAGTACCAAGACAAGTTTTCAATTTCTAATTTGAAAATGAATTTAAATAGATTATTGATTGTCGTTGGGGGATCTGCAATATCTTTTGCATTGCCAATTATCAGAGTCATGAATTACCATGGTATACCAATTAAATGTATTTGGGTTGTTAGAGATTTTAAGGATATTGTACTTTTAAATCATTTTAGTGATTATATTCAGGGTGATGATTTTGAAATATTTATTACAGGAGAATATAATCATAATGATATTTTTAATCTGGGAGCCGAAGAAGTCGAAATAGCCATTAATGATGAATCTGAAGAAGAAGAAGAAGAAGAATGCTGTAGTAGATTTAACGCTGGAACTCCAGAACCCCAATTACAACAGCCCAATGATAGCACACCGTTACTTCAATCTACAGACAATAAATCTTTAAGATCAGGTAAATCAGGTATATCAAGAAAATCATCAAGATCATCTATTGCATTTGAGTTACCACCAGCAACATCAAATTATTTTTCCAATTTATATTCTAGAACGTTATTGAAACTCAATTTGGAGAAAAAAATTTATCAAGGTAGACCTACATTAAACCATAGATACTATCACTGGTGTATGAATGAGAGTAATTTTACTCAATGTTCAGGTCCTGTTGATGCTGGTGATAATACGTTTATCTGTTGTAAAGATGTAGTTGACAAAAGCAGAAGTGAAACATTAGTTACAGGATCATCGTCTGACTTAATAAATGGTAAACCATCGAATATTAACTGCTGGGTTGTTTCTGCTGGACCCAAAAACTTGGTTAGAAATGTGGGTCTTTGGGCCAGGGAAAATGGATTGAAGTTCCACGAAGAGTCATTCTCGATCTAGAGGAAGAGAATACTTAAAAATACAAAGGTTCATAATAAGGAAGAATGAACCAAAAAATCAAAAAATGAGACACATAATGGATATGTTTTAAGCGACATTTATAGAATACAATTATAGAATATTCGGAATGGTGTTGATAACAATATCATAAGTAGTTTTTCAATTTAATTTCTAATTATATTTTTTTTGGCAGCCATATCGGTAACTGAAATATTCTCAAGTGCATAAATACGAAAATTTGAGGGGGAAAGAAGGATTTAGCAAGAAAGAAAAGAAAATAAACAAGAGAATACGAATACGTATTAAATAACATAAACAAATATACATATGTACACAAAAGACGAACAGTGGGAGTTCATTGATTCACGTTGGCAATCGTTAGCAAATTGTTTTTACCTAGTGGTTTACTCATCAGTCTTGATTCCTTCTAGATGTCGTACCTTTGAAGTTGACATGCATAATTTCCCGTTTGGGACAAATGAAAACAAAAAACGAAAACTGAACCTGAAATACATGAATAGAGAATTATTTTTAATATAGTTGGACTTTTTTGTCTACATTCACAGCTGAAATTCAGAAAGGCAAAGAGAAAGTACAACTAACTTTGGATTTTTCCTTTTCATTCGAAAAATTCCGATTTAACAATCGTAGACAACTTCGATTTTGCATCAATTCCACAGATAATTTTAATTCCTTTTTTTGGGTAAATATCTTACTGACGAGGTAGCTTATTGTCCTAAGCGAGATATCTAACAAAGGAACTCGAGGGTGATAAAAAGCATTCATTTAAAACAAGAATATATTCATTTCATCAGACTACAATATCAAAAATGTCCGTGAGTAGCGACTATGAACCATTAGAAGTGATAGGAAGAGGGTCATATGGTATAGTCCGTAAAGTTCGTTATAAAGATGGATCATATCACGTACGAAAGGAGATTGAGTATAATTCGATGAATACCCAGGAGAGAAACCAGCTCATTTCCGAACTCAGGATCTTAAGAGAGTTAAATCATCCAAATATTGTAAAGTACTACTCTCATGATCATTTGTCAGATAAGAAAGTGATCCACATATATATGGAGTATTGCGATGGAGGTGATTTGGCCAGCGTGATCACTAACTTCAAAAAGAATAAGGAACACGTTCCTGAAGAGTTTGTGTGGCAAGTATTGATTCAAACCTTACTTGCATTGCATAGATGCCACTATGGTATTGAGTCACCAAAGGTGAATTTGTTCACTCCAAGTGATGAAAGCAATGACGATATACATCGCCAAAGTGAACCCAAAATCAATCTGGAAACTGTAATTATTCATAGAGATATCAAACCAGATAATATATTTATGATGGATAATAGTGATTCACAAATAAAAGTGGGAGATTTTGGATTAGCAAAGAGAATAACTTCAATGAACGATTTTGCGAAAACTTACGTAGGTACTCCTTACTATATGTCACCGGAGGTGCTTATGGACGAACCATACTCACCTGTGTGTGATATTTGGTCACTAGGGTGTGTTTTATATGAACTTTGTGCTTTACAACCACCATTTCAAGCTAAAACTCATTTGCAATTGCAACAAAAAATTAAAATTGGAACTTATAAGCCTATTTCTTCACAACATTATTCAATACATTTAACGTCAATTATTGACGATTGCATTACGGTCAATCCGGAGGAACGACCAAGCTGTTTTGATTTATTGGACAGATTACCAATTAAATTCTTGAGGAAAGAGATGGAATTGAAGGAACGTCAAAGTTACCTAAGTGAATTCCAGAAGCAATTACTCACCAAGAACGATGAACTAAAGAAAAAGGAAGCATTTTTAAATAATTTAGAAAGGAAAATTTTCCAACAAAGAGGAGATTTGGAATCTGAACATCAAGCAATGATTAAGAAGTTACAAATACAGAAAAAGAAATTTGAAGATGAAGTAATGGATGAATTCGAGATTAGGAAAAGATCTATGGACCAAGAAGCCAAAGAAGTAAGGTTAGGCTATCAGAGAGAATTTAAGTTAGTTGTAGAGCAAGAAGTTCAAATAAGATTACAGGAAATTATTGACAAAGTCAAGGCTGGCCACCAACAGTACCAACAAGATCATCATGGTGTGCAGCAGTTACAACAACAATTACTGAGTCAGCTTAATATTCAACAGCAGCATGTCGTTGATATGCAAAGAAGAGACAGTAGAGAAAGCGCTAGTTCTTATATGTCAGATTCGAAGTCTCAAGTGCAACAACAACAACAACAAATGGCATTAAAGACCAGGGGTGGGGGACCGGCAGGTCCAAAGGAATTAGAAAGAGTTCCACTTAAATTAAGAAATAATGACTATGACGAACAACCAATAATGAAGCATACCCCGTCACCAACTCCACAATCTTTTTCGAGAAACCAAGGTCCTGGTGGCCGAACCAGAATAACTGATGAATTAGAACGGAATAATAATAATGAAAAAAGGCATATACCAGAGTATGAAGAATTATACCTTCGCCAGAATTATCGCCATTAGCATATATAATCGCATTGCATAATAGAAATAAGTTACATGTAATTCAAATTAACTAATTGGTTATATATTGTAGTATTAATTATTTATTTATTAGATCCATTTCTTTCCGGTGATAGCTTCGTAGGCTTCAACGTACTTTTCCCTTGACTTTGCGACAATGTCTTCGGTCATTGCTACACCGTCCTTACCAGCTAAACCATTGGATGTCAACCAATCTCTTAAGAATTGTTTATCGTAAGAATCTTGAGATTCACCAACCTTGTAGTGGGCAGCATTCCAGAATCTGGAAGAATCTGGAGTAAGAACTTCATCAACAAGGACTAATTTATCATTTTCATCTAAACCAAATTCGAATTTGGTATCAGCAATAATAATCCCCTTACTCTTGGCATAGTCCTTGGCCTTAGTATATAATTCAATTGCCTTTGCTGCAACTTCATCACATAATTCCTTACCAACTAACTTTTCAGCTTGCTCTGGGGAAATATTTTCATCATGTTCACCTTGATCAGCTTTGGTTGATGGAGTGAAGATTGCAGTCTTGAATGGTTCAGATTCTTGTAAACCAGATTCAACTTTAAGGGTGTGAACAGTTCCCAGTTTCTTATATTCTTTCCAAGCTGAACCGGTGATGTAACCTCTAACAATAACTTCTAATGGAATAAGCTTCAATTTCCTTACTAAGAGACTTCTGCCAGAGAGTTGGCTCTTGTATTTTGGTTCTGATAATTCCTTTGGAAGTTTGGCGAATAATTCATCGTCTGACAGGTTTGGTAAAGCTAAATGATTTGGAACAATGTCACTCAAGAATTCAAACCAGAATTCAGATAATTGAGTTAAAAGTTTACCCTTTTCAGAAATACCGTTTTCCATGATAACATCGTAAGCAGAAATTCTATCAGTTGCAACGAAGAGTAAAGTTTCATCATCTACTTTATAAATATCTCTAACTTTACCCTTGGCAATAAGTGGGAGAATACCGTCAAGGTTAGTATTGGTAAGAGCAGACATGGTTTGGTGTGTTAGGACAATCAAGAGACAAAAATTGTTACTTGACAAGAAAGAAGAGAAGAATTGGAATTTGAAAAGAAATAACAACTTTGAATCATCGATGTAATTTACTGTGTGGGTGCTCATCTTGATAAATTAGATTTGACTCTGACTCGTGGTGCCATATACAGGACTACGATATTAAGTTATATAGACGGCTGCAAAATATGTACATAATACGCTTAATGTCATTTATCGAGATATAAAACCAGAAAATAGTATACTTAACCTGAAAGGTGATTTAGTATTGAATGATTTTGGGTTATCGAAAGTTTCCTCATTCGACTCTAGGGAACAATCAATTATAGGTACACCACAATATATGGCACCAAAAGTTTTAAAGGGTGAATTAGTTAATACCAAGAAAAAAACACAAAGTAAAGTGCATCACTGATGAGAAGAACAATGTCAATTAGTTGTAACTTTGTTGAAAATAAACAATACTAATAGCCAGTTTTACCACAATATATTCAGAAAAAATTCTTTTTTTATATGTAGATTTCAGTCCAATATATGTCGCTACCAAATCTATATCGATAAGATTGCAACCTGTTCTTGTGTCAAACCGCAAAATGAAGATATTTTAATATCGTTTGCTAGTGTTGAGCATTTTGGCACATTAAACAGTAGGATCATCCGCATCAATATGTGTAACCAATGGTAGAGTTATTGCGGTATAATATTAGGTAATAATTGGTTACTTTACCCTATGTCACACCGTATTTGAATTATTATTCTGGAACGTGAGGTACTATAAAAAAGAAAAGGCTACTTACTCAAGTTTCTCTGTACCATCACGATAACAACTTGTTCAATCTCATTTCTCACACTCGCTTCACAGCCAGCCGCCATTCTGTAAATTGCTATATAGTGAATAATATCTCGTAAAATCAAAGAATACTTCTTGGCATATGAAGCTTGGCAAGATGATGCGGTGCTTGAAATCTTCGGTGCATGAGTATTAAGGAACAAAGTAATGCAAGAATCAAACAATTATGAATACCAAAAAGCTATGTTAAAAGAAGTAAATTACTTCAATTTAATATATCACTCCCGATATCGTTGATAACAGGTCATCTTACACGCACATAGTGTTGAATCGATCAACGAGATTTATCGGCCATATCATTAATTCGCCGAGTGTCTCTCTCAATTTTTTAGTCCTTCGATTATCGAACAATTACTAGATTCTCAATTGTATTTCGTCGAATTATCCACTTGGAATTAATACAAACATAAATGAAATAATATAAACTAATACAGTAAACAGGTGCCTGCATATGCCTTGCCCGTGTCAACATACTTATTGTTCATTTTGAAAAGGTTTTTAATGATAATGAGACGAAATTTTCAACTGGTTATTGCCCCTCACAGAATATTATTTTTCAGTTGAAGGAGCTGCAGCTGAGCTATTTCAGAATGAAGGTATCTGTCCAGTAAACGTACTTCCAATTGCATGAAGTGACCATCCCAAAGTATTGGAGTATGAATACATTATTCTAAGCCACTTTATTATTTAGCCACATACCTCGAGAATTCAAATCACAGCCCTTGTAAAACAGGGTAACGGTTCAAGAACGTTCGTCTAAAGGGAATTGACTAATAACATGTGGCATTTTCGTAAATTGAAAAAAATCAAAAATGGATTAACGTTTCAATTATTGAATAGAAACCCCTTGGATAATAGTGGTTATTTTTAGTTTGTATACGGGGGCTGTACATTGCAGTATAATACACTTACAATCCTGTTATACAACTGTCCACGTCAATTGATGTCTGGCGTCTATGATTGTTTATGGGCGGAACATTTTCTTCTCTTTGAAAAAATAAATTATGTTTGACGTACACACAGCCCAAATAGGTAATCTGTTAGTGATCATATTTTGAGGTGCAGTAGCTCGTCGACGTCAATCAACCCCCTCTATAACATACATGTTCACTTGGTACAAGAGACAATTGATGGAGTACTGTGTCTTTCATACCTTTACAGCGTTGAACCAAGTGACTTAAAGTACGAAACGTTATCACATAAAGTTTTGTATTTCTTTTTTACCTTATTTTCTGGCAAACCACGTATACTTTTAAGTTTGGCCTAAACCATTCTCCATGAAATATTATTTCATCATGGTTTCCGAAAATAAGGGGGAGTGGCAGTGAGCGACTTATACTACAAATGGAAAATGGTCATCTTCCACGTCCATGCATGAACGAACTGAAACGTGCCACGATCACAATGGCCAACGCATACCTTCCCCCTCTCCCACTATAAATACGCCTAGTTCCTCTTCCCATTACTGAAAAATTTATATTTACTTCATTGATTTCATCTCTTGATTTTTTCAACCTATAAACTTATTTAAATAACAATGTTCGGATTTAACGAAGACCACTACGAAGCTGCTTACGGTGACCAACACGAAGGTAAGTTCTCCCACGAATTAATTGCCGGTGGTGCTTCTTTCGCCGCTGCTAAGATCTTTGAAGACAGACAAAGAAAGGAAGGTAAGCCAGTTTCCCACGCTTTTGCTAAGGAATTACTTGCTGGTATTGCCGGTGGTGAAGTTGACAAGCTTTTCGAAACCAAGGGTTTAGATTACTTGGACAGAAACCAAGCTAAGGATCAAGCTATTCAACAAGCTCAAAACAACTACGACCAACACTACGGTAACCAAGAACAATGGCACCCAGACAGTGAACCACCATTTGACTACAGAAACACCAACAACTATTAAGTAGTTTTGTATGATTTAACGAATAAATAAATCTTGAAATTTTACTTCTATCTTTTGTAAGAATGTAGCGAAGATGTTGAGAAACAAAGAGTAAATGAATTGAGAAATGGAGTAGTAATTGTTGTCATTTGGGTGCAAAATTTTTACTATCCCACCCCCCGACATACTGAACGGTTTTTTTTTCTTTTTTTTGAAAGTAAAAAAAAAACAAATTCTTCACTTCTTGGCTATGTGTATATAGAAACGGACTTCGATCGTATGAAACCTATTTCTCTATTCAATATGTTCCTTCATATTACATCACTTTCGTCCTGTCTCTGAAATTTACGTGTAGTATCCATTGCTTGAATAACGAAACGCGAATCTGTCTCACCAAAATAAAAATATACAACGCGTAAAAGAAAAAAACCAATAACGTCTATTACTCTTCTACTTCACCTTTAAAGTAGTCAAGAATGTCATCAACTCAACCACAGCTTAAATTCTCTGATCAAGGGGATGAAAGACTGTACTTTAGAAGATACAGTGCACTTTCAGCAAAAGATAGCTCCACGATTAGAATAATTGAACACAATAATAAAGATTATTTTACTGTTATCAATGAAGATGCTGATTTAATTGCTGATTCCATCTATAAGACTTCAAGTGTAATTAAAACCTCTCCACAAAAATACCGTTATGTTACTATTTCTCCACAAGTATTAGCCAACACAGTTATTCGTCATTTACTCGTTGATAAGTCATGCAAGTTGGAGTTTTACTCAAACAAGTCATTTGAACTTTTACATACTGCTACTCCAGCTAACTATGAAAATATGATCTCTGAATACGGTGTAAATATGGACTCAATGCAACCATCTTTTACAACACCTATTATTGCAGCCATTAAGATTGGCTCCAAGAACAAGATTGGTTGTTGTTTTATTGACTTAAGCTCTGGTAAAATATCGTTGACTGAATTTGTTGATAACGATTTATACTCAAATTTGGAATCATTAATTATTCAAGTCGGAATTAAAGAAGTTGTAGTGCAACAGCAACTGCTGGTAGAAGATCCATCTTCCAACAGTGAAAGTGAATCAAATAAGATCTATCAAGTATTCAATAAAAATGATGTGGTCATTTCTTCTATTAAATCATCCTTCTTTAATTCCAAAGATCTTGAGCAAGATTTGTCAAAATTAGTAACCCTGGACACTGGTAGCCAAGTTGGTGGTAACAGTGACGGAGAAATCAAAATTGAACTTATTCTTGGTTCTAAAGGTATTAATAGCGTTGACTTTGGATTATCTTTTAGTTGCTGTTCTGCATTGATCAGCTACCTTGGGTTACTCTCGGATAGTGAAATTAAGTCCTTTACAATGGATAAGTATGATTTGAACTCTTACATGAAGTTAGATCTGTCTACTGTTAAGGCATTGAACATTTTCCCGGTTGGAAATTCAATGACCACTGCTATTGGTAGTAGTACAAGCGGAAACGGCTCAATCACATCTATTTTTGAACTTCTTAATAAATGTAAAACTACTGCTGGTTCGAGATTATTGTCGCAATGGCTTAAACAACCTTTAACGAACTTAAAAAATATTACTGATAGACAACTCTTGGTCCAACAATTAATTGATGATACAAGTTTAAGAATATTCATCAGTAAAGATTTTATGTCTCAAGTACCAGATATAAAAAGATTAATGAAAAAAATCAGTACGGGAATTAAGCGTACAAGTGGTAATGAAAATAAAAAATTGGAAGATATCATTAGACTTTATCAGTTAATTATAGTATTGCCCGATTTGATCAATATCCTTAAGTTAACTGTCGAAGAATGCGATAAGGAAATAGCCGAATTGATCAATGGTTATTGGTTAACTCCAGTCGAACAATACTTTGAATACCTTGTCAAGCTTCAAGAACTTGTGGAAACCACCATTGACTTAACTCCTTTGGAAGGTTCTGGTAGCTCATCCTTGTTAACAGATTTTAATTTAAAACCAGAATTTGATCCAGCACTTGTTGAGATTAATGGTAAATTAAATGATACATTATCGGAAATTAAGGATCACCACGCAGAAGTTGGTGACGACCTATCTGTCGATATAGATAAAAAATTAAAATTAGAAAATCACCAGCAGCATGGTTGGTGTTTTAGGGTTACTAGAACTGACTCGTCTATTCTCAGAGGTGCCACGAGCGGGAAGTACGTTGAATTACAAACTGTAAAAGCAGGTATTTTTTTCACTACAAAGCAGTTAAGATCATTGTCCAATAAGTACCAAGACTTAAACTCAGAGTACAATTCAAAACAAAAAGAAAGCATCAAAAGTATTTTGGAAATTGTTTTAAGTTACTCCCTGGTTTTAAATCAATTGTCAATCATTTTGGCACACATCGACGTTTTAACAAGTTTTGCAAATGTATCGATCTTTGCAACGATTCCTTACGTCAAACCAGAATTAGCTCCATTGAGTGAAAATGTGAACGATAAAGAATGTATGGAACGTAGAAAGCTTTCGTTAATGGATTCCAGACATCCAATCTTAGAAGTCCAAGATGATATTAATTTCATTGGTAATGATGTCAAATTAGCACATAAAGTAGAGGATGGCTCACCTTTTATTATCATAACTGGACCAAATATGGGTGGTAAATCGACTTATATTCGTCAAATTGGTGTTATTTCATTAATGGCCCAAATTGGTTGTTTTGTCCCTGTTGATCCAGAATCAAAACCTTGTATTCCAATCTTTGATGCCATATTGTCGAGAATTGGGGCTGGTGATTCTCAATTAAAAGGGTTATCGACATTTATGATTGAAATGTTGGAAACATCCTCAATCTTATCGACTGCAACACACAATTCATTAATTATCGTCGATGAATTGGGTAGAGGTACCAGTACATATGATGGATTTGGATTAGCTTGGTCAATTCTGGAAAACTTAATTAAAGAAAGGAATTGTTTTACCTTATTTGCAACCCATTTCCATGAATTAACAGAGTTGTCAAATAAATACCCAGGAAAAGTGGAAAATCTACATGTTGTTGCCCATGTTGACGAAAGCAAAAAAGATACCAAAGATGGTGATGATATTACTTTGTTATATAAAGTCGAACCAGGTATTTCTGATAAATCTTTTGGGATCCATGTTGCTGAATTGGTCAAGTTTCCGACCAAGATTGTTAATATGGCTAAGAGGAAAGTTTCTGAATTACAAGGTTCCACTAAAGAGGAAGACTCTGCTATCCAAAACAAGAAGAGTAAGTGTAATTCAGAAGAGTTCAATACTGGAATCGTTAATTTAAAGGCAATCTTGAAGTCTTGGAGAGAAAAATGTATAAATACTGAAACTGGTAAATTTGAAATACAAGCAGAAGAAGCAATTGAAATATTGAAAGGATTGGTGGGGAATGAATATAAGGAAAAGATTCATGGGGATAAGTTTATAAAAGAAATTTTATCTATGTTATAAAAAAAATTTAAATACAAGAGAAAATAAAAAGAGATATAATATTTACATCTTCATAACATTTCTACAAACTCTTTATAATCACATGTAATTGTTTATTCCTATTTTATTTACTCATTTTTCTTTTCCTTTGTAAGAAATTCCTTATCCTTGGCTGACAATTCTTGAATATCATTAAATTTACCCAATCCAATCGGATCAGTACATTTTACCGAAGGTAAAAATCCAAAAATATACTCAAGCTTGTAAAATTGATCTCTCTTCTTTAAGAAACATCTTAAATATTCTTCGTAAACTAAGTAATAGTAAACACCGGTACCTGTGAAAATATGCCACCAACCGTGACCTTCTAAGATAAATCCATATGGCATTCCCCAAGATCTTCTGGTATACCTTACAAATGAACAAAAATGAATATCTAAGTTCCATAAGAAGTACCCAAATAAGAATGTGATCACACCGGTAATCATAACTTTGTACAATTCTTTACGAACAATATTATCTTTAACATGCTTTTGAGTCAAATTTATTGATTGGAAAATGATCCCAGCATTAAGTAAAGCATACGCAGCTTGATGAATTGTAGGATCTTTAAAATAAAGGTAAATTGTAGTTAAAGTATTAGCAGCAACGAAAATTCCAATCCCAACCATGACTGATTGTCTAGGGGTCCTAAATTCACTAAACACTGACCAAAATGGGATACACGTTGCATAGATCATTGGTAATTCATCTAGAAGCTGGAAACGATACTGCAATGTCATATGAAACAACCATGACCCAATTCCTACAAGACAAAATCCTAAGGAAGAAAACACAAATCTAGGTTCAAGTTTATTTCTGTAAGCAGAAACGGTTGCAAATAATGCCAAAGCGATAAACACAGAGTTGGTAATAGTGTTAAGAGCTTCAGCCAAATAGCTGGACACAACGTAGTTCTCTTCACACCAGTCAATTGTAGACGTTGGGATTCCCCAAAACCCATCAAGTTGTTCTGGTGGGTAAGGTATGGCGAACGGTAACATCGGATGTGGAATCTATGACTTAAATAAATTAATGGGTTGCAAATAAAGAGACCTTTACGTGATAGACAAAATCCTTTTCCTTCTACTTTGCAATGACTAATAACAAAAAATCTATGATTTAATCTTTTATTTTCTTTCTTTTTAAAAGAATTCGAATAATCAATAAAAGGAAATGATATGACTTTTGTGAATTCACTTTTTCCGTAGGTTTTTCTGGTTTGCACCCGATCGCTATTTTTCTGTGCCTTCATATTACGATTGCGCATGCAATATATAACTCGTGGTTCACCCTGCACACCACTACCACCACGACCCTTCCTTTCCCATCCCTTCTTACAGCCACTACTTTACTACACCGTTAATTCTTGCAATTCATATATTTGGAAAAAAAATTTGCTGACTTGATTATAACTTTCAAGCATTACTATTGTATTCTATTTTTCTATTTCGTCGTTCTGCTATTTTATAGTTGTTGTAGTCTTTGTCACTTCTGTCTTTCTTCACCACACCCTTGTTTTTTTTTTCTGATTCTATATTTAATTTTTGGTTTCTTATCTACTATTATATAAGCATCACGTGAATCTTATATAATACCTACTAAACTTATACCATGGCATTGTCATACCACCTTAACCATAATTCGTCGTTTAAGGGCCTTGCAGTGTAAGAGCCGATCATTACCATCATCTCTTCATCAGTCTTATTTTCCCCTTGATTCCATTCACCTAATCCTATTGGTTCTCCTAATGCACTGTCCTCACTAGTGCTCTTGGCTATTTCACACCAATCGGGACTAATCTTGGAGTTAAAATTATAATATAAGTTAGCTATTGCTAATTTCATCTCTATCAAAGCTAAATTCATCCCAAGACACATTCTAATACCCTTACCAAAAGGCATCATGTATCTTTGTTGAGCAACAATTCTTTCACGATAACTTGCGTCTGACTCTTCAGAGTATTGCAACCATCTGTCTGGAACAAAATAGTGACTGTTTGGGAAGACACTCTCCTGTCTGTGCATCGAATACGGTTGACAAGAAATTGTTGTTCCCTTAGGAATTACTAACTTTTCAGATACTTGGTAGTCCTTGTCATTGACTCTCGGTTCGGCACCTGGAATGGATGTATGAACTCTTAAATTTTCTTGCAAAAGAGCTTCCAAGTACTTTAAGTTGTCAACTACTTCAAGATCATCTATAATTACAATACCTTCTTTCTCCTTTTTACCAAATGCATCTGACAACTCTTTAATTAATTTATCTTGAAATTGCTTGTTGCATGGACGAGACAATTCATATGTCAAGTAAGCCAATTGAACGGCAGTAGTTTCATGTCCTGCAAATATGTTATCACTGAGAAAACTATAGGCATCTTTACCATGAAATCCTTTACTTTTAAGTGTTTCCAAAGATGTTAAACTTGAATTCTCGTTGCTTAATTTAGGTACATTTTGCTCAGCTTTACCATATAAATCTAATTGCCATTCTTCAATGGTAGCTGATGCCTGTAATATTTCTTTTGTGGCTGCCCAATTCCAGTACTTCGGCATTAAAGTAGTCCAAAATACCATTCCAGCCTGTAACCTGTGAGAAACAAGAATATGCCTATCTTCTGGATGCAATAATAAACTAGTACCATTTTCAACACCTAATTCGAAGGCCAGAATTACATCCATAGCTAACAGTCCATATAGTGAATACACTTCAATCCCCAAATTTGTTTTCGAAGAAGTAGAGTCAAACCATTTCCCATCATCTTTCAATCTATGGCCTTTTCCAAATTCGTTGTGTTCCGATTTAGCGTTAATAAAGTCTGGTTTAGATCCGGTAACCGATGTAACGTAAACTTGGTTTACAAATTGTTCAATCTTTTCCTTAAGCATTCCTCTTGTAGAGTTTTTAGGGGAAAATATAGCTGTCTTTTGATAAAGCGGCATCAATACCTTCTTGTACTTCAAATGGAGATCATTTTCCAAAGATGCAAACATGTTATCTCTAAATCCATGATTTCTAAAGTTTTCATAAAATTTCAGTTTAGGAAAATTACGAACATATAAATCTTGAATATATTTGAAATCACCATTAACACTAACCTCATCTGGTGCAATTAATACAACATTTCCATACTTCTTATGAAGTTTATAAACAGTCTCCATCCAAGTTCGGTTTCTTTGGCCGTTTAAAGCAAAAAATTTGGTGACACGATATAAGTATGGACCTGGCACATTTCTAAGTGGAGAAATGAATAGCGGATAAACCAATACATAGTAAATAAACAATCCTAAGAGTAGGATGCAAAATGACTTTTGTGGATTCTCCGATATGAATACCGAAGACGCAACAGTGAACTCAATTAACATAACTCCTAGCCTGCCTGGTAAATTTAGATCTTTAGTTGTAAGAAGTGCTTAAATAAGTTTTATGAAACACAATTATGATATCAAAGATCCTGTATGAACAGAGATTAGATAAAGAATCTCAAAGCTTATATATAATTCAAAATTGAGTACAATTAGAAACTACTCTCCTTCCCTAGATGTGATGAGATGTAACTAATTCTAGTAGATATATATATATATATAATATATATATATATACATTTGATGGAAAACGACATGGTACGATAGATAACAACGTCTTATCCTTCGCGGGCCAGTTACTGCTTTGGGAATTCCAGTGCGATAAGATTCCGCACCTTTTCATGTAATTCCGTGATTCATATCTGAAAATTCCGCTCCGCATTATGAATCCAGATAAACATGTTGTACAAGCAGTGGCTATTTAGGGCTAGTTAGTGATGTACGATAAATAGAGATTGAGAATTAACGGAAATGGTAGTTGAAAAAAATGATTACAATACTCGTCTCACTTGAGAATTAAATTTCTCTTGTTGTCTACATTTATTATTACACATAAATATAAGCTAGTCTAAAAAATATCTCCCGAATCTTTCAATGCCTTATCTTTTCTCTTTAACCAATATTCACCATTCGATTCCCAATAGTTATCACCTGTCACTGGATGCTTTTTCTTATTGAACCATTTGGCCTTATAAGGTTCCTTCTTCAATTCTCTAGTTTTTCTGGCTGCTCTTTGCTTTTCTTCAACTCTGTGCTTCTCATCAGATGCTAAATCATAAAAACCATCCTCCATTGCTCTTTGATCTGGTCTTAATCTTGTATCAGTTGGTGCAAGCCAAGGTATCAAGTTCTTATTCGGATCGTTCAAAGTGATGGCAAACTGAGTCAAATTAAATGGAACCTTAGGACGAGGAGCCGCTTGCCAAACAAGGAATTTGTTTCCGCTATATGGATCAGAGCTTAAATTTTGCTTGGAGGTTTCTGTTTCGATTAATGATTCTCTTCTACCATCACTAGGGACACTTGTAACCTTCTTGGCAAAAATCTTAGAATTCCAGTGACCACCAACAGACCAATGTGGTTTACCATCCTTGTCATTGACTACACCTGATAATTGATAAGCTGAAGATGCTCTCCATCCTCTTTGTTTTAAATCGAAAAGCATAACATCACCAGTCGTGTGGTTTGTTACTTCCATTTTACCATAATTGTCAACAGTCGGGCTACCAACAATAATACCAACAACTGAGGTATTGACTTTTTTCCAACTATATAATTCTTCACTAACTTTATTACCCTTTTTATCAATTACACCATTATTTGGTCTAACAACACAAAACATTTTACCCAAATGCTTGAAATCAAATGATCTTCCCTTAAATTGTGAATCAACAGCGTTTTCACCATAATAATCCCAGTTGATCGACTCAGCTCTACAGGCACTGATTGGAGGATGGTGACTCACTTGTTCAACAAGCAATCTATAATTCTTTTCAGGTCTACAGTATTCAAATGTTTCCCCCAATAATGGATTAAATGGCTTAGCAATTCTATCGATAGTAGAAGCGTATTCGGAAGCACCAAATGAAGCGACATATACCATTCTTAAGGTAGAATCGTCAATAGAAGCAGCCGTATCCAAAAGATTTGAATATTCAATGTCTTCAGCAAGTCTTTGTAATAAAGAAGTACATTCATTGAAAGATACTGGTAAGGTCATTCTTGTCATATCCTTTCCGATCATCGATTTAAGAATACCCCATAAACCAACTTTTGGACGGTTGTCTTCATCCATTGCCAATTTGGTTCTAGGAGGTTCCTCATAACCAAGAAAAGAACCTTCTTCCTTAAGCTTGGAAACCATCTTCTTTTGTGCGGCATTGTGTGAAGAATCATCTACCTTTTCGCAAACATCAGCCTTAGTCTTAGGATCCTCTTCATCATCTTCAGCTACTTTAGTTATGACAGATTCAGAAGTACCATCCTTTTCCAGTGACTTTTGAACGGCAACCGCAGGAATAACAGCTGCAGTTGCTGCAGTTGCTGCAGCTGCTACTGTTGTAGACATACTAGCAGCCTTTTCTTCACCTTCTTTATTCTCTTCGACAACTTCTAATTTCTCAGGGGCATCACTTTCAATAATTTCCTCATTAACATCATCATCATCATCATTCTCAGCATCAAAAAATTCGTCATCATCATCCTCAGAGTCGTCTAAGATCTCCTCTAAAACCTCCTTCTTCTCGTGCTGAGCTTCTTGAGAAATACCAATAATTCCTGCAGGGCCCATACCAGAGTTAGAAGATGGGCCAATAGTAATATTACCGTCTGTAATGAACTTCTTTAATTGCTTTTTTTGGCCCTGGTATTCAGCAAGCTTATCTTCTCTCTTGGCAATTTCATCTTCAAGTTGATGGATAGAATTTTCCCATAACCTATTGATTTCTAATTGTCTATCTAGTCTTCTAATCAACTTGGTGTCTCTTGATTCAACAAGTCCGTTATAGTTAGTGAAAGACTCGTGAATGGTCTTTAAAGTTGATCTTGCAACCTTAAATATTTCTTTCGGATCGTTAGAACTACTTCCCTCTTGATCAATTTTTTCAAATAATTCCAATAAAGATGAAATTCCAACTTCTAAACTACCCTTGAGGGTAGAGACTTGATTTCTCAAGTTCTCAAAAACCAAATTAGAATTTTCACTTCCTGGTTCATATGAATCAACGTCTTCTTCTTCACTTTCATAATCTCCTTGAGAATCATAATCAAAATTTTCCATATCTGACTCAACGGTACTAGCTTGATCAGCAGTAGTAGAGGATGAGTTAGATTCGGTAATTCTGTTCAAATTGTGTTGAGATAAGGAATGTGGTTCACTTGTTGCACCCGCTGGAACTGGAGTGGTTTGCTTTTCGAAATTAATGTTACCCTCTGCACTACCTGTAGATAAGATTGAAGATTGGGAGGAATTTCTCTTATGCTTTGAAGATCTTCTACCAGGAATCTTTTGTAAGATTCTTCTGCCAGTAGAAGAATTCTGATCTTCAAATGATGTTCTGTTGCTAGCTTCAATTGGGGATGATGGTACAGATAATTGATTGGAACTTGTAGGTTTCTCATCGTTTCTTGCTTTCTTTAAATTATCTTTGGAAATTGTGATTGCATTTTGCAAGGTCCAAACCCATCTATTGGTTTCAACTGGGTGGTTTGCCTTCAAGTGCCATCTAATTCCATTCTTACCAATAATTTCAAACTTCAATTTTTCACTGCTATCAAGGTGTAAATAAGCGAAACTCAAATTTAAAGAACCACGGCATGCATTATTTGTATCATCTTGGTTGGTATAATAACTCAAAATTCCATTTGAGTCTAATACAAAATACCTCAACTTGTAACCTTGGGCAAAATTTGTCCACTTTCTTAAATAACCTTTGTAGGTTGGGTTATTACCGGTCTTGATAGCATTGTTGGTATTGATAACTGGATCCATTAAGTTACTGTTTCTTGAAGCCAGTTTCAATAATTTCTTCAATGGTTCATTTTTACTTTGAATAAGATCAATTGGTAATTTACCTCTCTTATCTCTTTTGAATGGATCACCGCCGTGCTTTAAGATCCACTCGCACATTTGTAAATCATCCTTCTTGATATACTCATGTAAAACAGTGTTTCCAGTATCTGGATCTGCTCCATTTATATCTAACAATTCTGAAGCTCTTGGATTGTGAACCAAGAGATTTTCAAGGGAATCAAAATCTCTATTAGTGAAGAAAGTTCTCAACTGAATAGAAGATTTTTCAACAAACTTTGCTCTTTCAAATTGCATCAATTGAGCAATATTTGGATCACGGCACAATTCTACTGGTTGTTGCTTTTGCTTATTCACTATAGTGTCGTTGATATTTGGTAATGCTAACAAGTACTTGATAACGTCACCTCTAGAAGCAGCAGCTGCCAAGTGCAATGGAGTGTTACCGTCTGGGTCTTGACTGTTGATATCAATATCGAATTTTTTAGAATTGGTAACCAAATAAGCTAAAATAGTAGCTGGAGCAACTTGAACAGCATAATGCAAAACAGTGTCCTTTAATAAGGAAATATCTTGGGTTTGCGTAGTATGTGGAGTTGATTGAAGTTCTAAAAGAATTGCATCAACCTTATGGGTGTCACCAGATCTCAAAGCATCCAAGAGTTTCAACCTCAACAATGAGGCACTAAACGTAGACATTTCTTTGATTACTACCACTGAAAGAAAAAAGTAATTGGGGAAAATTTCTTGTTGATTTGTAGTGTGGAGCAATTGAGCAATCAATCGTTAAAAAAAAAAACTTTGGTATCGTTTATTAGGGGACTGACTGATTCAAGTATATGCAGTTCTGAGCCAATTTCGTGTTTAGCGGCTCATAAATAGCAATGATGTCAGCACGATAAAGTAGTTGGCAGATGAAAATACAATATAAGGAGGAGGGCAAGATCAACCATAAACTTTTTTTAGAATTTGAGATAAATGAATACTGGGAAAATCTGAATATGTAGGCATATTTATGGCATTGTTGAAAACATTCGTGTCGGTTCAGATACTTTTTAGCGGGGTTGCTTCCCACCACGGTCAGCTTGGTCCTCGTTAATTATGCACTTCAAGTGGCCGCGGACATTTTTAGAGATTCACATTCTTGCAACTTCAATGATTAAAGAGGCTGTGTTCGTGGCGTATTATCGCATGGATTTAAAGAATATTGTTTTAATAAAAAGCTGTTCCTTCAGTTGTAGCTTTTCTCAATGGTACGAAAAATCAGCCAAGACACCAAAGGAGAATAATATTGAAATAGGGGTTCCTATTACCGAGTTGTTCCATACCAAGCAATATCTCAAATTGGAAGATATATACTAGAGTAATAATTTTATTGACAATGGGCTCTTCTATACTCTACACAGTTATTTTAAGTCTTCTATTTTCCTTTTTGATTTTGAGCACCTATTATACGTCAAAGTGATTCTATAATATTATTCTTAAATGCAACGGTACTTTACTTCTATTCCAAAATCAAACATCTCAAAACAAACTGAAAAATTAAGGGAAAGCGCATGAATAATGGAATTCTTAAATTATCTACGGATAGTGTTCTATCACCTTGCTGAGTATGAGCACCACCAAGCACGAAGTAGTGTAGATGCAGCCCACTAATTTACTCCACCACCCCCACCCCTCCAATGCATGTCTGCTCTACGCGCGCTCTTCTCACATTTGCAGCCAACCTATATTTGGTGTCACGTGATCCTAAATGCATATACATTTTTTCAATGCTTCTCTCATCACTAAATATATGGCATTACATTGATATTATCTGTTAGCTGTTGATATATATTTGAATAACAAAAGCTACGATGAGTAAAAGATTGAATGAAGGAAATCAATCACGAGCATTAAAAAAGGTTAAAAAGGATGGCTCATCCGCAACACCATTAGAAACACCTTCACTTACTTTATACATAAAGAATTTGAACAACAAAATCAATGTAAACACAATGAAAAGACTGTTATACTTGCTATTCTCCACTTATGGGGATGTGATTGATATTGTTTTGAATTCTAAATCTTCAACGATGCGAGGACAAGCTCATATCATCTTTGGAAGGCTTCAATCTTCAGTAAACGCTATGAGATCGTTACAAACCTTTAGGATCTTCGATAAACCACTTGTAATTGAATACTCCAAAAATGTTTCCAAAATAATACTTACATCACTAGACGTCGAAGAAGGAAAAAAAACTGAAGATGAAAATAAGATTGCATTACCATCTTCAATAGAGGCAGCTTAGTGATCTATATATATATACAATATTATATTTTACGAGGTCTAACTCTATTTAAGTTTTATGGCATCTTCTAATGCATTTTGAATACAATCTGGTACTCCAACACCCTTTCCGAATGCCATTCCGCCAAATGAAAATTTATTATTAGAAAATTCATTCACCTTGTTGGAAATAGCCTTATATCCGGTATTATACTGTGGAATACAATTTTCATGAAGAACATAAGAAATAAGAATTTCATCGTCCTTTACTGAAACTGATTTTGTACCAGAAGGATGTATGATTAAATTTACTCCGTTTAAATTAACCCCTAATTTTGATTCCAAAATTCTACGAACAATCTTCAAGTTTATTCTGGTAGTTGGTATTTCACTATTATAGAAATGACCACCCAACATGAGTGTCACCTTGGAGTAATTGTCACTTTTATCTTGCACTTTATTGTCGATGGATTCAAATGGCTTGATATTTTGCTCAATGTCACTATCATAAATAACTCCGAGTAAACTTTCAGGATTTTTGACTTTCTTTGGAACTAAAAACCCAAACCCATGACCAGCTTTAGGGATTAATTTTATATTTCTTGAATACATATTAACAAGGAATACTGAAACATATTCAAGTTTTTGTAATGTAGATTTAAGTTCCTCAGAAGCAACAAGAAGCTTGCTTAAAGCGTGTGCATTTATTGTAGAGCGAATATGTGAATATTGAGTTACTTCATCTTCGCTCTTAACAGTTGCAGTATCAATATCAATCAGTTTTATACTCGCATTATATTTAAAGGAAACGTTTTCTTGTTTTGATAAATAATCTGCAATAACATTTGGTAATTCTTGCAAACCATCGTGTAACTTAAGCATTGGAAATTTCTTCAACTTTGTTGAAAGTTCAGTGAAGTTCGCCTTGGGAGATATCAATTCTTCATACTGCAACAAAGAAGCCGAAAACTCATCAGGTTTTCCTTCTCTTGATTTCTTAAAGACACCTGCGGTTAAAGAACCATATTTCTCTTCAATTGTGGTTAAGCGAGGAATGATTGAGCTTGCACTTAGTTTTGCTACATCACCAGCGTAAACTCCATGCATTATAGCACTGAAAATGTTATTGGTTATGTTTTTAGATCCAAACCTTCGTTCCATAAATTGTTCAATACTTTCATCAATGTTAGGTGTGGCAGACTTTCTCCTAAAAGGCTCTCCTAAAATCCCCCTTACTAAACCAGAACTTAGATCACTAACAAAAAACTTTAGAAAGGATAATGCTTTCCCATCGTCAGGTACTTGAATCAACGTATCATTAGCACTCAAAATATATTTCTTATTAGCAATCGAAGACTTACTCATTACTTCAATTTGCTTAGAACAATTTAACTGCCTTAAAATATCCACAATAAGTAGGGTCCCCTCACTGATCCCCCTAAGTGTTCTGGGTCCCTTTTCCAATACAATCCTTTCTTCACTATTATTCACCTTATTCGTTACAGTTTCAGTATTTATCCAACCTCCAGCACGATTTTGTTTCTCGTAGATGGTTATAAAGAGATCCGGACGTAATTTACTCAAAAAATATGCAAACGAGAGTCCAGATACACCAGCTCCAATTACTGCAACCTTTCCCTTTGGCGGGAGTGACAAAGCCATTATAGAGTATTACAAAGATTGTAGTGGATACTTGGTGGCATCATTAGCTCGTTTAATGTACTGAGTTTGTAGTCTGGTGATCTAGGTTTTTTATAATCGGTCACGTGCAAAGGCTGCAAACACATTATACGAGAGATAAATAAACTTAGAGAAACCTATTGAGTACAGTTATCTATTTAAAAAATATTACTTTAAGTGATACTTTATTGTATGCTATTTATGTATTAGATAATTCTTGTTTATATATATATATATATATATATATATTATGTAATGGGGTAGGGTGTCTGTTGCTTAGTACGCTTGAAATACCGGCTGACCATCTGCCTGCATTTGGTCAGCCGTTACGATCGAAAGGTTATCTGACTTATCATTAGTTAAGTTAGTATTGGTAGACATTTGAGTGAATGTACGATTTAGTTCGTCTATACTATAGTTTTCTAACAATGGTAAACCCTGGTCAAAATTCAATGTATTAGTTGTCGAAATTGGTGACCCTTCATTGTAACTAGATGAATCAACAGTGAAGATACTACTATGTCCAGTATTATTTCTTCTTGGTTGCGGACGATTTTCATAAATAGGATCATAATCTGTTATTGAACATTGGTAACTTTCTGCTGAATTCGTGCCACTACTTGAACTAGTTGTTGAAATAGAGGGTTTTGCGTTATTCGGAAGTAAGTTTGATGAAGGGGTTCTTGTACTCGGGTTACGTTGAGGGGCTGGTGGCGCAGTACTTGGTATAGCGATTGGTGTAGGTATTTGTTTAGGTTTGATATTTGATGAAAAAACATTTATTGGCTCGTTTCCATCCCCACCAGAATTGCTTGACGTAACAGTAGAAGTATCTTGTCCGTCAGACACAAACATTCCGGAGTCACTTGTTGAAGTAGAATCATTGGATGTTGAAGATGCGGATTCGTTTGAAGATTCTAATTCATTGGTGCCATTTGACACCGTTGAGTTGATTGGTGTTCCCTCCCGATTGGAAGAAATTTCCAGCAAATCTCCAGCAGTCTCAGAAACATTGTGAGACGTTACTGGTTCAAATATTACCTCATCTTTACTACTACTTTGCAGGATCGAGAGTGCTGGTGCAAAAGAACTCAGTAATGATGATCTGATTCTAGTAGCATTCTTAGACGGAGAAGTACTAGTTAAACTTAGACTTGATCTATGTGGTTGAACAATCTCATCAATTATTGCTTCTTCATTACACACGTAAGCAGGAGCCGGATCGGATGACGAAGGAATTCTACTAATAGGATCTGAATCACCAAAAGATACAGATCTAGTCATTGGTGATCCAGGTGTTGAAGTGGCTTCTTCAAAAGAAGGTAATTGATCTTCCTCTGCATATAATGGCTTAATTGATATACCGTTTCTAACATAATCAGGAGTGCGGAAAGTGACTTCTTCCCCTTGATTTGAAGATATATTATCATCAATTTCAAATGGAAATTGTTGGTCAACTTCATCATATTGAGGAAGTTGGATACTTTCCTCATTGCATTTCGCACTAAGGAGAATCAAAGGAGTATCTACAACAACCTCATAGTGATGTACCTTATAGTTATCTGTTGGATCTGGTTTAGAAATTCTAAAGGAAACTTGAAGTCTGTGCTGAATTTGAATGTGTCTAAAGTTTGAATCGGGATATAATGCTTTGGAAATACTAGTATAACCAGCCTGAATATTCTCTTTTGAGCTGCCAAGACCACTTCCAATATGTTCGTCGCCCATCAATAAGGTAGAATCTGGTGTATATAACTGTTCCGCGGTATCAATGACATGTGAGGAGCCTGAGTTCGGGTCTAAGTAAAACTCAGAAACATTAGCATGATGAATATTTGTTTCTAAGGATCCGATGACTGGGGATGAATTAATATGGTCAAATGAATTGCCTCTGTTGCGTTTACCAGGGGTATGTAATGTAGCGGGTGAATCCAATCCAGAATGCGGAGATCCGTGTATATCCATACTTTCATTGTCACTAGCCCCAATTCCTCCTGCGCTATTTGTTTGCATAAATTTGTCACTTTTAGTAGTCAAAAATGGTAAAGCTATATTGATATCAAGTGGAGAAGCAATCATTACATCTTCAGATTGTTTAGCTTCTGCTTCATAACAACTAAATAATAAGTTGTTATCTGGACATTTGATAACCTCTTCCTTGTATGGTTCGGGACCAGATGTATTTGTCTTAGCCTTCGTTTTCAATTCACAAATGGGGACAACTCTCTCTCTAATCTTTCCATCTGGTAAAATTGGTCTTAAATAAAATGGATCTTCACTATCATAATCATGTTCCCTACTTAAACTTTTTGAAACATACGTAATTCTTTCTAGTACATTGAATTTAATTCTTTTGATAATTACATCTTTTACCAATGGAACTAACTTAAGATTTATTTGGTGTTCAGATCCTAATGATACATATTTTTTGGGAAATGTAATTGTATAATGTAACGAGTCATTCCAAACCCGGTTTACATAAATTGGTTTATCAGCAATTGAGTTAGCAAATGATGGTGGGGTCCTAACCATTGGCAAATCATACTGCAGAGAGATCTTCAGTTTTCGACTTAATTTGTTAGAGTTTTTCAGAAATTGAACGGTAAGGTTATGTACAAGACTACCATTAATTGATGAAATACTCAGTGGAATATGTTCAGGAACGAGTATGGGTAAAAGGAATACGTACAACCCTTCTTTCACATTGCAGTATTCATCTGCTGAATCGTCATGCTCAATGTTGCTACCATTGCCACTACTGTTATTGCTGTTGTTATTCGTGGAAAAATCTTCAGTATTTTCGGCATTCCCAGTCAATTTATAACTTCTAGTTCTTGCAATCAAATCAGATAAAGTAATATCCTTAGATTTGAAATCTGAAGTATTTGAGGTATTTAGGTAATAGTCGGCATCTTCAAATGAAGTCTTCCACTCCATACTACCAATCTTAAACTTTTCTTTTGAATAACCTTTGTTGTATGGGTCTCCACTTGGCCAGAGAATGCTAACAAGTGATTGGAACTTTATTCTGAGATCTTTGATTGAATGGTCCCTGTTTAGCTCAATGATAACGGCAAAAGTGTGTGGAATTGGGCAGTCTGCTTCAACTTTGGAGCAGAGAAAATTTGGAGAATCAAACGACTGGAAAAGGTGTTGCAATGAGGATGCATTCAATGAAGCCTGAGTGACATTTGAATCTAGATCAATAAGATCCCTATCTAATACATTCTCGTTCGTTGTGTTTAAGCTAACTTCCTCGTCTGGTCTCCCACCATTTTCAACGTCCTCGTAGGTAAAACTGGCACTACTGGCTGGTGGTAGATAGATGCAGTCATTTGAGTTAGCTACGTAAATCTTTATTGATTTACCAGATGAGACATTTAATGCAGAATTAACTATTTTCAAATTTATTGGATTTTGCAATCCAAAATCTTGTAAAAAGGATTGAAGCTTTTTCAGAATTACGGAGGTAATTTCTTGCTTTATCAATGCCTTAGTATTCTTTTTAGAAGATGAAGAAGTACTACTTCTTGATCTTGAATTTGATCTTGATCGGGATCTGTTCATTGAAAGAGATTGTGCTCTTAATCTTGCTGTCGCTGATGGACTGATGTTCCCAGCTTCTGAAATGATTATCATTGGATTTGAAATGCTATTTCTTCTGTCAGCGGCCCCTGCACCGTTCGGAATCACGGAGGGGAATACATCAAGCTCATCAGTTGAAGCAGTTGAAGACCGTCGAGTTACCTTCGACTTCAACTTATCTAAGCTAAAACTTCGGCTGTGCATTATCCAATATATCTATAAAGAAATTCTCTCTCTATCTTGGAAAAGAAAGAATTATATAGTAAAAGAAGAAGAAGAGCAGAAGAAGCAATAGAAAAATCACTCAGAATGAAATGAAATTTCAACCTTTTTTTTTTATGACGTGCCTTAGATTGAAGACTTGTACAATTTGTTGCACAAGGTTAAGGAATTGCATCCTGACGTTGAAGGTGTTAGTTGT
>JANIVZ010000038.1:0-126808 GCA_030578175.1 Dujonia santamariae
AGTAAAAAAACAAAAAAAAAAAAACAAAGAAAAAAACAAAAAAAATAAATCGCCAAAAAAAAAAAAAAAAAAAAAAAAAAAAAAAAAAAAGAAAAACAAGAGAAAAAAGGGTAAGAAAGAAAAAAATAAAAAGAAAAGAAAAAAAAAAAAAAAAAAAAAAAAAAAAAAAAAAAAAAAAAAAAAAACCCCAAAAAAAAAAAAAAAAAAAAAAAAAAAAAAAAAAAAATTGTACACTACTCTTTCCTCGTCATACTTAACATAGGTGGATTCCAGGCTAATAAGCAAGCAATTATAATCTAAATCTATAAACCGAAGCCCGCCCCCACACATAAAAACGATACACAAATACATACAAACGTATAATACTGGACTGTTAAGAATTAACATAGTGTCACATCTCTTTTTTTTTTAAAAAAAAAGCAAGAATTGAATCTCATAATACACAAACCCGTTTAGTTATAGACAGAAATAGTCTAACCTAGTTTGCACATCTAAGTTGACATCAATCTTTTTCGTTGTTGTTGTTATTGTTGTTGTTGCTGATTTCCATATATAATGAGCCATTCTTCATCGCCGACAAATAGAAACTCCATCTTTGGATGGGTCAAGTCTCTTAAGAGGAGCGGTTTGATGTCAAATGAAAGTGTTAATGAGATATCAGATAAGGAGGATGCTCCGCCACCAATGAATATCGCAAACAATACAGCCTCTGAAATTTCGTCACCGTCTTCCATTAAGCAGGACTTTTTAAGACCTAGTTTACTCACGTATAGGAGTAGGTCAGCCAATAATGTGAATAGGATAAGGTCTAACTCATTGAACCAGAGTGATAAATCTTTAAGACAACATAGAGATTCTTATTTACAGAATAATGCATTGGTTGATGAAAATAGTAAATATTTTGGAGTTCCATTAGAGGAGGCTATAAATCAGTCATGTGCCAAGATCAGTATCTTGACAGCCGACCCAGATAATGTACTTCAATATGGTAGAATCCCCATTGTTGTAGCCAAGTGTGCTATTTATATCAAGAAAAATGGATTGAACGTTGAGGGTATTTTCAGAGTTGGAGGTTCATCAAAGAGATTAAAGGAATTACAACAAATTTTCAATACTCCACCTGATTTTGGGAAAAAATTAAGTTGGGATGGATATACTGTTCATGATGCCAGTAGTATTTTAAGAAGATATTTGAATGCCTTACCAGAACCATTAATTCCATTGGATTTATATGAAGAATTTAGGGATCCATTAAGAGAAAGACAAAGAATTATAAATTATATGAAGTACAAGGCTGAAAATCCATCAAAGCCACTGAAACTGTCACCAAAGGTGACTGCTGAAGCAGATACAGGAGTAGAAACAAGAACAGAATCTGAAGTTAAAACAGCTGAAATTTTACCAGAAACTCCTATTTCACTTCTTGATTCTGAACCACTTACAGAAGCAAATATCGACAGACTTAACCAATCAGCTCAAGTACCGACCAATTTTGTAAGACCAAGAGGAGTTACCGATACCACTACCGCCAGCAATGCTGTTGATAATGCTGGAACTGGGTCTGGCGAAGAAGATAAAGCTGCTAAGAAATCAAGAAATTACAAAAAACTTAGTAAGGATGTCCATGACGCTATCGAAATTTACAGAACCAAATTAGAAGATTTGCCCCTTCTTTCAAAACAATTACTTTTCTACATCCTTGACCTTCTTGCAATGGTTAATACACAATCATCGGAAAATCTCATGTCATCAAGAAACCTTGCAGCAATTTTCCAACCATCAATTCTTTCACACCCTAACCACGATTTAGATCCCGTTGAATATGCATTATCACAATCAGTAGTTGAATTCTTGATAAGGTATGCATACAAATTATTACCAAATGAAGAAGAAACACCAGAAGAAAATAAGGATAACATCAATACCCAAGTTATACCTGGAATTTCAAGTTCTCCACCAGCAGACAGTCTAATGACGGCACCACCAAAAGTATTTAATCGATTCCATAGTAAATCTATTTCGTCTGCACAATCTCAAGATTATACCAATCATGCTTCTAATCAACGCAAGGAAGGGTCTGAACTGGATGAAATCAATTCCATGGATTATGAATCAACAGATGATGAATTATCGTCACATAGTCATAATCATCATCATCACCATAATACTCGTCATCATCAAAATATGAATAAATCAAACATTACTTTAGATTCTGGGATTTCCAATAATAATAATAACATCGATTCAGTTTTGAATGATTTACAATTAGAGGAAGAATCTTTTAAATTTCATGATACAAATCATCCACAAGAAGCTATTGGAGATACTACAATCACACACGAAGACACAACCATTTCTCATGCAATAGACCATCCCACTGCTGATGTTGAAATTGTTGTGAAATCTCCAGCCGATGAAGAAATTCCCCAACCAACAATCAATTAATTAATTTTGTTGCTGTCAAATGAATAGCTTCGATTAATGAGTCTTTTGCATTATATCCAATATTCTTTTTGTTTTTTTTCCTTTTTTTTTTTTTCTTTTTGAATAATAACTCTGTCACAATTATTTTTCATTTCCCTTTGTATTACTATTAATGTATAATATTTATTCAATGATGTGTAAGGATAGAGTAAAGGAGTACTTTAATGAGTTCTTCCTTAAATTCGGTTAAGTAGTATTTGAAATGGTATAGGTTGCAAAATTATCTATTTCTATCTAGAGTTTAATAAGTGTTCTTCAAAATGGATACCTAAAAAAAAAACAAAAAGCTACAATAACAAAATTGTTAGGAAATTTCATACTGTATTAAAGAGAATATAACTGCTAGAATCAATATTTGATTAGCAATCCTTAAAGTACCAACCTGTTCCAACATTGTTAGCACACTATATATATTACTTTAGATATCATAATAAAAGGGTCGTGCCCTTTCCAATTTTGAGGGTTGGAATATCAAAACTTTGACTATTGTTGAAAAGTCGACATTGGTAGAACCAAGATCAATAGGACACTTTTTCGTCATCTTGAAAGAGCTATACAAATAAATATAAGATGTCAGACGAGGAAAGAAGAGCGGAAGAAGATATAATAGACGAAGAAGAAATCGATGACTTGTTTGGAGATGACGAAGACGAAGAACAGGTTGATAAAAGTGGTGGTGAAAACCAAGATGATGACAATGAAGATGAAAATGAGGAAGAGGAGGAGGACGATGTTGAGCTTCAAAGTATAGATATTTCACTCCCTCGTCACGCTATATCAAATAAGACAGAGGAAAACGTGTACAATATCAAGATGCCTGTCTTTTTGAATGTCGAAGCTATCCCATTTGATCCAACTGAATTCAAGCAACAAGTTGAAGAAAACGCTGCCAGTAGAGATAAATTAGAATTATCAGCCAAGCAAGTCATTGAAGATGTTGTTGCAGAAAAATTACTTAATGAAAACACTGTTCGTTGGAGATACTCCAACCAAGACGATGAAATTATCAAGCAGTCCAATGCACATTTTGTTCAGTGGGATGACGGAAGTCTTTCCATTAAGATTGGTAATGAAATGTTTGACTTCAGGGAGTTACCTAATGCTGATAATATTCTTGCTAGATCGCACGATCTGTTAGAATTTTTACAAAGTGATTCTATTATAAATAAGTTATCGAACTTAGTACCAACGTCGACTAACTCTGCTACACATAAGAAATTAACACAAGCGGTCAAGAATATTCAGAAGAAGGACAAGATTCTTAACACTCTTACCGAAAAGGATCCATTGACCAGACAAAGAGAAGCTGATGAGAATGAGAGAAAATTGTTAAAGATGAGAAGACAATTGGAAGCCAAGAGAAGATTACAAGAAGAAAGATTAGAGAGAAATAGTCCTGGTGTAGGAGGCAGTGGTAGCCACGGCTCCGTACCTGCTTACGAAAGATTTGAAAGAACTTACGGTGATGACGAGTATGATGAAGATGATGGGTTTATTGACAGAGATGAAGACGAAGAAGACGAAGAAGAAGAAGAGGAAGAAGAGGAAGAAGAAGAAGACGAAGAAGAAGCAGCTGAAAGATTGAAGAAGGTCAAAAAGGATGGTTCTGATATATATTCCAAGAAAAGATCTGATGAAGTAGAAGATGAAGAAAAGAGCAGAAAGAAAAGAAGAATTATAGATTCCGATGACGATGAATAAATCATGCACCAATTCCAAATTCCTTAAAAATCCCTAAAAACATGTAACAAATAGTTAACAAGAATAGAAATAAATGTAAAATTAGTGACTGTTTGTAAGAGTAGTGATTTGTTTGAGGAAACCATATTTTAACAATCATTCGAATAAGAAAGTTTTATTAAATGTAAATCTTATTCACACTAGGAGTATTAGAATACCAAGATCCATTATCTAAACCGCCAAATTGAAAACTTACAAATTTCTTCCTAATTATCATTATTATTATATTATATATCACAGCGTCCAAATTTATATGTTTTTGTTTTTTTCTTCTCGTTATTTCAAAATTCGTTTATACTTCTCTTCAATCTCTTTCTTTTCACTTTGACTTTTAATTCTATTATACATTTCAATGATCCTTCTACTTGGAACCTTGGCTGGCCAGTATACACTAGCGTACGACCACAAGTGTTTTCTCTCCTTTTCCCTTTTTGTAATATTTTCGATGAACTCACCAACAGTTAATAATTCATTCTTAAGAATATTAGCCCAAACGTGTTTATCTAATCCCTTATTACCTTTATGAAGTCTCATTAATGATTTAGAAACTGGCTTTAACATTGATTTACATTCACGTTCATCCATACTGTCATATTCCATTTCTGGTTCTGGGTTTGGTGATGCGTTTGTAGGTTTTGGAGCAATGGCAATTAGCTTTTTGTTAGAATCAGCAGCTGCTGCAAGATGTTCATCACTTTCTCCCTTTCCTTTGACATTCTTAGATTCTCCTTCGCCTAACAATCTTAAACTTAATGGTTGTCTTCCAGCCTTTCTAATGACTTTCTTGTTGGTTCCTGGCGTACTAGAAGTACGAGAAGAAGAAGATGTTGGGGCCAGTGTTGATGGATGTTTGTGCTTACTTGTAGTAGAAGTGGAAGCATCTTTTCCTTCCTTCAACAAAGTAAATAAATAATCAACCCTTCTACCAAGATGAACAGACCCGGGAACCTTTTTCACGTTAGAAGGTGGATCTTCTTTCTTAATAGCAGGACTCGAATTATCACTCGATCCCTCAACCAATGTAGGAATCTCGTTGCTTGTTGCAGTACTGAGAGGGGCATCCTCTTCAACCTTTGGCTGTGCTACAGGTGCAGGTGCTTTAATCTGTGGACCTTCTAAGAACAACTTATTTTGTAAGCCAAGAACTGGATCATCCCTTATCTGGGTCCAGGAGCCATATCCAAATTTATAAACACCAACCAATAACATGCTATCATCCTTTTTAGACCATTCGCATGACCATTGACTGACAGCCTTTGGATGGAGTTGAATATCAAATGAAACAGGATCACTCTTTGGAATCAATGTTTCCAATAGTTTCATGTCTTGTGGTCTAGTTAAAACTAATTCTGCATTAATATTCTTAACACCATGGTATTCAAACAAAACGGCTTTCTTTTCTTTCTTCTTTGCAACCCATAGAGCCATAGGATTGGTACCATCTGGGTTAACAGTTGTTTTATCCTTCAGCTCCATGGCTAATTTTTCCAATTCAGCTAATGCAACTGATCTTCTTGCTTCCTCTTCCTTGACAAGATTTCTTGCTATGTTGATCATCTCATTGTAAGCATGTTTAATTAAGACTGGGTTTTTATTAGAAATGCTACCGTCTTCAACTAATTGTTCCCATTTACCAGCAAGATCACCATATTTTAACATTGATCTATAGATACCTCTAACTTCTTTCTCAGATAATTGAGAATCAGCAGGAGTTCTCTTTCTTCTACCACCTCTAGACTTTTGCATGTCACCATCACTTTCAAAATCACTAGTAGCTGCACTATCATCATCTAATCCCTCTAATGACTTCACTGCAGCAGCTCTTCTCTTGGAATACATAGAAATTTGATCTTGTAAGAAGGCTTCATCTTCTCTTCTTTTTTCATCATCTTTCAATTTTGTTAATTCGTCTTGTGGAATGATATCATCCCACTCAATATCTGCCTTATAATCAGTAACTTCGAATTGCTTTAAGAATTCTTCAGAACCTAAATTAGACTCTCCTAAATCAGGAGTTGTAACATGATCTTCAGCGTGATCCAAAACTTCATCTAAGTTCAATTCTTCTAATTTCTTTTGATTGTCATTTGCCTTGAACATATTACCAGCACCGAATTTCAAGATTTGTGATAATTCATTGGTTGAGGGTTCAGTTGCCAATTTCCCGTTACTCTTGACAGACGGGTCCGTGATACCCAACAGAATAATAGCGTATTCCAAAATCATCTTCTTACGGGCTCTTTCCAAGATTTCTTCTTCAACCGTATCTTTACTGACAAATCTATAAACCAGAACATGGTTCTTTTGACCAATTCTGTGAGCTCTAGCCATTGCTTGTAAATCAGCTTGAGGGTTCCAATCAGAATCAAAAATAATCACAGTATCAGCTGTCATTAAATTAATCCCCAAACCACCAGCTCTTGTTGATAACAAGAATGCGAAATCTTTGGATCCATCAGCGTTGAAATGATCTATAGAAATTCTTCTTTGTGCTGATGGGATACCACCATCAAGTCTTTGGAATTGGTACCCCTTAATTGCCATATAATCACCCAAAATATCTAACATTCTTACCATTTGTGAAAAGATCAAAACTCTATGACCTTCTTTCTTCAATCTAGTCAATAATTGTTCAAGTAATACCATCTTACCCAGTGACATAATCATTCCTCTAAGAATGTTATCTCTTGAGTGTGTAACCCCTTGTTTATCAAGAACCCTTCCTTCGGCACCATCAAAAAGATATGGATGGTTGGAAGCTTTCTTCAATTCACTCATGACATTTAACAAAGAGATTTGAGAACCTTTACTTTGACCAGCGTTCAAAGCCAGATAGTTCTTTGTGATAATGTTTTTATAGTATTCTGTTTGCAAATCAGATAATTCAACTCTCAAGATTCTTTCAGTTTTGGATGGTAATGATTTTTCGACATCCTTCTTCAATCTTCTTAAGATAAATGGTTGAATCTTCTTTTGTAAATCTTTAATGTATTCTTCTTGGTCATCATTCGGAGTATCAAAATCAATTTCTTGTTCAATTTGAAATTTACCTGGCATAAGGAAATTACATAATGCAGCTAATTCTTTGATATTATTTTGTAATGGTGTACCAGTAATTAAGAGTTTATTGGCACATTTGAATGAAAATAAGGATTCATAAAGAGATGATTCGGCATTCTTTAATCTATGAGCTTCATCAACAGCGCAGAATTGCCATTTGATTGATCCCAAATCCACCCTGTCCTTTAAAATATATTCATATGTTGTCAACAATATATTAAACTTAGGTTTCTTGTTACTTCCGTAAAACTCGTATTGTCGAATGTTCTTTCTGGCTTCAGTATTACCCAAGTAGTATATACAGTTCACATCAGGGGCCCACTTTTCAAAAGTTTCCATCCAAGCAGGGATGGTTGAAAGTGGTACAACCACTAAATGTGGACCATTCTGTCTTCTAGCATAGATTAACCAAGACAAAAAGGCAACAGTTTGAACGGTCTTACCAAGACCCATTTCGTCGGCTAAAATACCGTTTTCATTTCTGGACCAAAGGAAAGCCATCCAGTTAAGACCAGTTAACTGGAAATCTCTTAACTCACCATTCTTGATGAAAAGTGGTTGTTTCACTAATTTTTCAAACCTTGGTCTTTGCATCAGTGGGTAGTTTGCTGATAAGTTTGGTAAAATCTTAGAATTGAGTCTTTGTTGATACTTAGCCACTTGTTCTGGTGCAAGCTTTGCAATTTCTTCTGCATTCTCCCACGAACATTCATCGTAGTATAATCTCTTCCATTTACAATAGTATTGTAATTGAGTAGTACCATCATCAGCCTCAACTCTTTCACTGTCAACAATTCTTTCAACTTTGGTATATTCCTCTTGTTCGTCTCTTTTTCTTTCTCTTTCAATATCCATAGCTTCGATATCTTCCTTGGTAGTTAATGGGTCATTCCTTATCTCTTGATCGTAGAGAATAAACTGTTTGATGTAATTCTCAACTTTCCTGAACCCCTTGGTTCCTTTCAAATGGGACCAGTTTTCCCATGTATTGTGAAGGTGTGATGAGTCGTTCCACTTTATCAAGAACAAATTATCTAACTTTGCATCGTTGGTTAACGTAGCATTCTCGGTATTAATCTTGTGATCCATAACAAGGTCGATACCCTTTTCTGGTTCTTCCAGAACAATAGCTTGCTGGTAGTAATAGTAATCACCTTCACCTTCTTCATCTTCTTCTTCACTTTCCAATAAATCGTCATTGTCTTCGTGATCGACCAGATAATTTACCTGTTTGGCACCTCTTGAAGAGAATCTGATTTCAACTGGTGGAATGTACTTAGGGGCAGCTTGTTGCTTTTGCTTCTTTGACTTACTAGACTTCTTCTTTGTGAACGCTGGCTTTCTCTTCTTAGCCCTTGAGGTTCCAAAATTATCATCATACTCGTCATCCTCGCTTTCACTATCTTCATCTTCAACTTCTGCATCCTCTTCTAAAGCCTCTTCACTGTCGTAATTCTTCTTGGCCTTCTTGGCCTTCTTCGGTTTGACCTCAGCTTCACTCTCGTCACTTTCAACGATAGCCTGGACCTTCCTCTCCCTGTGTGACCTTCTCAACCCGTAAAGTTCTGGGTTCAATGCCACTTCATCTGGAAGCGAATTGACCATATCTACCAACACTTAGAGCCAAAAAAAAAAAAAAAGACGTGAATAAAGACAATTAAAATGTAGCTTTTTCGGTGTCCGTTTCAATAAAGAGTCGGGGGAGTTGGCGTCTTTATATACAATGAAACTATCACACTACAACTTCTTTTTGCAGTAACTTTGTTTCTTCTTTTACAGTAAAGAACAATTTTGTTTTGGGGATTAAAAAAAACGGAAAAAAAAAACACTATAAAAAAAAATTCGGCCACCGACGCCAACGACGACACAAAATATTTCACTACTTACTGTCATAATTTATTATGCTTTTAGTACTACAATTACTACTACTAAATAATTGCCGTGGGATAGCTGTTCAATCAATTCATATTTTACAATCAATCTCTTTTACTCTACTCACTTTTACAATCCAGAGAGCTACAATCTACTTCCATGCAAATATTATAATAGCTAGTTTATTTATCCATGAATTCCACTACCCTCCATCTGGAAGGCATCAGTATCCTTAGACAATATAAGCATTCAGTAATATTCAACAAAGAGTGTTCAGAAACAATCAAATTAATAGCAATTTCAATTTTTTTGCAGCCAACCATATTCAATTTGAACCCAGGCAACAACAATTGAACTAATAAATCTGCTTACATTGAAATTGGGAGCTAACTTAGTACTTCGAAAAAAAGGAAGTATAAAGTGAAACATTCATCCCAGCGGCATAACAACAGCAGACATAACGAACTTCTTCATTAAAGGTTACTTCTAATTAATATGACGCTCCGCTGGTGCCTATCCGGCGAGTACAACTGCGTTGAGCGCTTCCCCTTCGGTCGCCATTCTAGTCCTATCGGAAGTATTCCCCGAAGTGGAACTAAGCTCGATGCAATCGCCATCCCCGGGTAGGGGCCCTAGCGGAGAGGTACCATTAAAAAAGTAGCTAACATAATAGAGAAACACAAGATCGTACGACCTTTCAACAGAACAACCATCGAGTAACAAATCATAACAACCTCAAGTTCCTTTTAACCATTTCCAGTAATCACATACTACCATAACCATTTATCCGTCAACTCCTCGAAGGATACGCCGCCGAAAGGACCGGAAACTTAAGTATAGCCATACTAATACTAACAAAAAAATTTTGCAACCAAAATCTTTTCATGGAAAAAAAGATAAAAATAAAAATAAAAAAAAATCAATCCAAAATTTTTTTTTTTTTTCTCTTTTTCTTTTTTTTTTTTTTTGTTTGAAAATTCAAATAATTTAACTGTAGAATTTATGCACCAATAAAAAGCGAGGGCTACAAGGAGAGCTCCGCCCGTCAGCTGGTTGGCCAATCAGAGGCCAAAGCAGCCCCCGTTAATAATTGTGTCCACCTACTGAACTCTTCTTCCTTCTTGTTTCTACCATTAACGAGTTAAAACTTCTGCTGCTCCCATATCACTAACTTTCTCCGCATAATTAAACCAGGGGAAGACAGAACAATATCACTGCAACGTCAAACAGTCAACTCGTCTGTTACTCTCTCTTTTGTCCTTCGCCACTGAAATGCTCAACTCCCTTTGACCATCCGCTTCTCTTGAGAGCGCTAACACGTGTTCATCTCAACTTCACAATCAACTTCATGCAAAATCTGTCACTTTCAAAAGCTTTTCCTTTCAGTTTCGTTTAGCCTTATCCTCTAAAAAAAAGAACCTCCATAAATAAAAAAAAAAAAAAAATAAAAATAAATAAAATGGGCGATCATTCTCTTTCTCTTTCTTTCTTAATAAATATGTCACAAAATTCTTAGTACTGTATCTAAGCATTCCATACATCACCTATGTTCCACAACCCAATATAGATCAATATCCATAGACACAACTTCTCTCCCTTATCACTTAAAACCATCAAATTGGACACTTATTCCTTATTCTTATGGGAACTCATTCCTTAATACCAGTATACTTTCTAGAATCTAACTCTTTTAAATAAACTGAGCAGTGTTCTCTTTCTTTAAACCCCCTATTCATTTCATAAAATGGGTGCAAAATTCTCTTTCAATCACAATTTATTCATAAAACAATTGAAATTAATATTCATTACTTAATCAATACTTTAACATATCCAATTAAGGCTTCAAATTCGTTTAATCTTTTATTTCCGTTTCCCTCTTCTTGAAATATTACCTACTTCTCTATTTTAAATGACTACTTATGTAGCACTTTTGGAATACTTGAGAATCAAGGTTATTTAGAGGAAATAACATTTTGAATGGTACCGCTCCGCTAGGGCCCCTATCCGGGGAGGACGATTGCATCGAGCTTTGTTCCCCTTTCGGGGAATATTCCCAGTAGGGCTAGAAGAACGACCAATGGGAGAAGCGCTCAACGCAGTTGTTCACGCCGGATAGGCGCCAGCGGAGCGTTTTTCATTGATCAAAACTACATATAAGAAAGGAAACCCTTAGACAGGCTCCAGAAAATGTATGTAGTTTTTCAATAATAAGAAGATCACAAATAACTTCGTAGAGTTTATATGTGTTTTTTGTATTTCTTCAAGTATGTGTATGAGATTATTCATCTCATGTACACCTTTACTCAAATCGTCATCGTCATCGTCATCGTCAACGTCATCTTTCATTTAATATGATAGCTACCAGTGTAACAGATAAGTTATTATAGCAAGGAAGGTCGATTTTGTGGGTTGGTTGGTTGACAGTATTCGATCTGGCCAATGATATGTCTTGATATCGTAATATTGAGGTTCCTGGTACCTTAATAACTACTGCACGCGCGTAACCCTTAGACCGTTGCACGTGACCAGTTAAACAAATTTTCACTACGCGAAGCGAAGAGTAGGAGAGAGAGAGAGAGAGACAAGAGGAAGAGGAAAGACAAAATAGAACACAAGCGTAAAGGAGGCCAAGATCTTTCTTATTATATTTATAAAGTAAAAGTAAACTACTGCAAATATGGATAAGGCTACTAGAATTGCTATTGTCTCCACTGACAGATGTAAGCCTAAGAAGTGTCGTCAAGAATGTCGTAAAGGTTGTCCTGTAGTTAAGACTGGTAAGTTATGTATTGAAGTAACACCAGCTTCCAAGATTGCCTTCATTTCAGAAAACTTGTGTATTGGTTGTGGTATTTGTGTTAAGAAGTGTCCCTTTGATGCTATCAACATTATCAACTTGCCAACCAACTTGGAAAACGAAACTACCCACAGATACTCCGCTAACTCTTTCAAGTTGCACAGATTGCCAACTCCTAGACCAGGTCAAGTCTTGGGTCTTGTTGGTTCTAACGGTATTGGTAAGTCCACCGCATTGAAGATTCTTGCTGGTAAGCAAAAGCCTAACTTGGGTAGATACGATAACCCACCAGATTGGGAAGATATCTTGAAGCACTTTAGAGGTTCTGAGTTACAAAACTATTTCACCAAGGTGTTAGAAGACAACATCAAAGCCATTATCAAGCCTCAATATGTTGACAACATCCCAAGAGCCCTTTCCAAGTCCAAAGTTAGAGACGTTGAATCCATCTTAAAGGCTAAGAACGAAAAGCCTGCAGAATGGGACTACATCATCAAGGTTATGGAATTAGGAGGTGTTTTAACCAGAGACGTTGAAAACTTATCTGGTGGTGAATTACAAAGATTTGCCCTTGCTATGACCTGTATTCAAGACGCTAACGTTTACATGTTCGATGAACCATCTTCATACTTGGATGTTAAGCAACGTTTAAGAGCTGCTGAAGTTATCAGATCTTTACTTAACCCAACCTCGTACGTTATTTGTGTCGAGCACGATTTGTCTGTTTTAGATTATTTATCTGATTTCATCTGTATTCTTTACGGTGTCCCATCCGTTTACGGTGTTGTCACTTTACCATCATCCGTCAGAGAAGGTATCAATATCTTCCTTGATGGTCATATTCCAACTGAAAATATGAGATTCAGAACCGATTCCCTTCAATTCAGAATGGCTGATGCTACTGATGTCATGGAATTAGACAAGTCCAGTGCTTACCAATACCCAACCATGGAAAAGACTCAAGGTGATTTCCACTTAAAGATTGAAAGTGGTGATTTCACTAACTCTGAAATCTTGGTTATGATGGGTGAAAATGGTACTGGTAAGACCACTTTCTGTAGATTATTAGCTGGTTTAATCGCTCCAGACGATGCCAAGGCTGCTCCAAAGTTGAATGTTTCCATGAAACCACAAAAGATTGCTCCAAAGTTCCCAGGTACTGTCAGACAATTATTTTTCAAGAAGATTAGAGGTTCCTTCTTACACCCACAATTTCAAACCGATGTTGTTAAACCATTAAGAATTGATGACATTATTGATCAAGAAGTTCAACATTTATCTGGTGGTGAATTACAAAGAGTTGCCATTGTTCTTGCCCTTGGTATTCCAGCTGATATCTACTTAATCGATGAACCATCTGCTTACTTGGATTCTGAACAACGTATTATCTGTTCTAAGGTTATCAGAAGATTTATCCTTCACTCCAAGAAGACTGCCTTCATTGTTGAGCACGATTTCATTATGGCCACCTACTTGGCCGATAGAGTTATTGTCTTTGAAGGTCAACCATCAAAGGACGCCGTTGCCAGATCCCCAGAATCTTTATTAACTGGTTGTAACAGATTCTTAAAGAACTTAAACGTTACCTTCAGAAGAGATCCAAATTCTTTCAGACCAAGAATTAACAAGTTAGATTCCCAAATGGATAAGGAACAAAAGTCTACCGGTAACTACTTCTTCTTAGATAACACCGGATTATAGTGTACATTATAGACCCCCCACCCACTACCCAACACCCAAATCACATTCACAATCACAATCACCCATCTCATGATTCTCTCTTTCTCACTTCTTTTTTAAGTGATTATATCATGGAATAGAATTTTACTAAATAAACGAATAATTTGAATCAAGTGTAATTATCTCTAATTCTACAATGAATTAATATCGTCAAAGAGCAAAAATATCACTTCAATAGATATTTAATTTAATATCAACAATATCGTAAGACGCTCCGCTGGCGCCTATCCGGCGAGGACAACTGCGTTGGGCGTTTCTCCCTTCGGTCGTACTTCTAGCCCCACTGGGAGTATTCCCCAAAGGGGAACAAAGCTCGATGCAATCGTCCTCCCCGGATAGGGGCCCTAGCGGAGCGGTACTATAAGGTAAAAGGTCTGATAGAGATACGGACACTGCAGAAGTTTCAATATTTGTAGACATCGAAGCGAATGTAGAAATAAATGGCTGCAAAATAAAATAGCTAATTGAGCCTCAATATAAACTCTTCAAAATGTAAGAAAAAATAAGACCCCACAAAAAATAGGTCTAGAACATTATCAAAAAAAAATATCATATTTTAACAACTGATTTTAATTAAGATTATTTATAATCTCCTATTATTTCTTACGTACATTTCCACCTCCTTTTCTTTATGTATCAGCCACTCCCACCAACCTACCTTCTAGTTAATACACCACACCACACACACCCGTTTATTCAATTCATCACGTGATACAATATGATGTTGCAAGAATTAAATACATACAATTGAATTATAAATCAAACATTCCAGAACATTTCCACCGACCAAAAGCAAGAAATATTTGTTTGAAATTCTCCTAAAATCACTGATCACTACTCCACTAATTCCTTTACCTTGCCTTCTAAATCCATTGCGGCCTGCATACCATAGCTATTAGGAATTCTATTATGGAGTCGAACAAAAATAATTACTATTCTTAAGATGCTCCGCTGGCGCCTATCCGGCGAGGACGATTGCATCGAGCTTTGTTCCCCTTCGGGGAATACTCCCAGGAGGGCTAGAAGTATGACCGAAGGGGAACAAGTTCAACGAAATCAGGTGTTCTCATCGGATAGGCGCCAGCGGAGCGGGACCACGATAAGGGTTAATATCATTCATTTTTGAAAGACGCTCCGCTGTCCCCTTCGGTCGTCCCTCTAACTCTATTGATAGTAGTAGGTCTGTTTCCCGAAGGGAACCAAGCTCGATGCAATCGTCATCCCCGGATATGGGCCACAGCGGAGCGGTACGACTTTAAAAGATAGAGTCATTCCAATATGAGATATACTTCAGAAGACAAAGCTTCACACTGGAAGTAATCCAATAAAAAAAGTCCCCCTCCCAATTGCACTTTAGGAATTCATTATATCTGAGACGTCTTCCTTGTTTTACTCTTAAGAAGGGATTTAATTAGTGGAGATCCTTTTAATATGGATTTACATATATAAGTAGTTACCGGTTTGGGGGTTGGGGCCTGGCCAACTGTATGCACCTATATATATTATTGGAGATTTTTTACTACCTGCATATACAGAGATGAATTTAAAAAATAAAAAAAAAAAAAGAATTGAAGTCTGCTTGATTTGTGAAAAATTTTCCACATAGTAAAAACACAAAGGGAGAGGGAAAAAAAAAAAAAAAAAAACTGGGTTTTTTTGTACGGTTAAAAAAAAAACTTTTATGAAACTCTTTTTCTTCTCTTCCTCTTCATAGTTTGAAATAGCCAATTACTTTACAGTAACTTACCAATATCAAATTGAAAAAAATAGTTGTCTTAACCTTAAGCACAGATTTCTTACCATTAAAATAAGAAACCTCCTTTCCGGCTAGACCTAAAAAAAAAAAAAAAAAACGTAAAAAACTTTTTTAAAAAAAAAAAAAATCTTTTTTTGAAAAAAAAAAAAAAAATAAATCACTAAATTTTTTTTTTTAATAGCAAAAAAAAATTCATCCATCAAGTAAAAAAAAATAAGAAAATCTTTCTGTTTTAATTCATTACTTGTACAAAACTACCCTTTCTTAGTTAAGTCAATATGTCTGCTGATCAAGTTCAAGAATCCTTAGAAAAGTTAAACATCACTGAAACTTCTCCAGAAGTTGAAGCTGAAAAGACTGCTCCAGTTGCTGCTTCTGCTGAAGAAGATGCTGAAGGTACTGATGCTGCCTCTGTTGCTGACATCACTGCTTCCCTTTATGTTGGTGAATTAAACACTACCGTTAACGAAGCTTTACTTTTCGAAATCTTCTCCCCAATCGGTCAAGTTTCATCCATCAGAGTTTGTAGAGATGCTGTCTCCAAGAAGTCTTTAGGTTACGCTTATGTTAACTTCCACAAGACTGATGATGGTGAAAGAGCTATTGAAGAATTGAACTACTCCTTAATTGAAGGTCGTCCATGTAGAATCATGTGGTCTCAAAGAGATCCATCTTTAAGAAGAAATGGTGATGCTAACATCTTCATTAAGAACTTACACCCAGCCATTGACAACAAGGCTTTACATGATACTTTCTCTGCCTTTGGTAAGATTTCTTCATGTAAGGTTGCCACTGATGATTTGGGTAACTCCAAGTGTTTCGGTTTCGTTCATTACGAAACTCCAGAAGCCGCCACCGCTGCCATTGAAAACGTTAACGGTATGTTATTAAATGACCGTGAAGTCTTCGTTGGTAAGCACGTTTCTAAGAAGGATAGAGAATCTAAGTTTGAAGAAATGAAGGCCAACTTTACCAACATTTACGCCAAGAACATTGACTTGGAATACACTGAAGAAGAATTCACCAAGTTATTTGAACCATTTGGTAAGATTACTTCTATTTACTTAGAAAAGGATCAAGAAGGTAAATCAAAGGGTTTCGGTTTCGTTAACTACGAATCTCACGAAGCTGCCACCAAGGCCGTTGAAGATTTAAACGATAGCGAAATTAACGGTCAAAAGATTTACGTTGGTAGAGCTCAAAAGAAGAGAGAAAGAATGGAAGAATTAAAGAAGCAATACGAATCCACCAGATTAGAAAAATTATCCAAGTACCAAGGTGTTAACTTATTCATCAAGAACTTGGATGATACTATTGATTCTGAAAAATTAGAAGAAGAATTTAAGCCATTTGGTGCTATTACTAGTGCTAGAGTTATGGTTGATGATTCTGGTAAGTCTAAGGGTTTCGGTTTCGTTTGTTTCTCTTCCCCAGAAGAAGCAACCAAGGCCATTACTGAAATGAACCAAAGAATGATTGCTGGTAAGCCATTGTACGTTGCCTTGGCTCAAAGAAAGGATGTTAGAAGATCTCAATTAGAACAACAAATCCAAGCCAGAAACCAAATGAGAATGCAAAATGCTGCTGCTACTGGTGGATTACCAGGTCAATTCATCCCACCAATGTTTTACGGTCAACAACCAGGTTTCTTCCCACCAGGTGGTAGAGGTAATGCTCCATTCCCAGGTCCAAACCCTCAAATGATGATGCCAAGAGGTCAAATCCCACCACCACAAGGTCAATGGCCAAGAAATGGTCCAAATGGTCAACCAGTTCCAGTTTACGGTATGCCACCAGTTTACGGTGAATTTCCAAATGGTCCAAACGGTGGTAACAGAGGTCAACAAAGACCAGGTAACTACTACCCAAACAGAAACCAACAACCACAACAACAACAAAAGGGTGCCAGAAGAGATTTAGCTGGTGCAATTGCTAATTTACCAATTGATCAACAAAAGAGAATCTTGGGTGAAGAATTATACCCAAAGATTGTTTCCACTGGTAAGGCTCAAGAGCCAGAAGCTGCTGGTAAGATTACTGGTATGATGTTAGATTTAGATAACCAAGAAATTTTAGCCTTATTAGAAGATGATGAATTATTCAGTAATCACTTTGAAGATGCTTTAACTGCTTATGAAGAATACAAGAAGACTTCAGGTGAAGAAGTCAACTAAATGAATAAAGGAGTTTAGATAGGGAGAGATTATTCCCCGGGGATAGGTGAGATGTTTTAAAAAATTAATTTTTAATAATAAATTATAAGATATTTTATTAATTATCTAAATTCGGGTTTTTTTTTTTCTTTGTCACTATTTTTTTATTTTGAAAGGGTTAAGTTTATAATTGTAATAAATATTTTGAATTAATCGAGTAACTTCGTAGCTGATTAACAAATCTATGAGGAATGTAAGTAAATGATAATATCAATTTAAGGACATAATCATAATTTGTATCAGGAGATGACATCCGGATGTTAAATGAATCTTTCGGATATTTAGAATTTACACAACTAAAAAGTCTTTTCCAAGAAGCTCAAGTGGATAGTTGATCCTAATATGTATGATACTTGATACTTAGTATTACTTTCTTAGAACTTCCTCGCTCGGCTAGTGCCCCTATCCGGGGAGGACGATTGCATCGAGCTTTGTTCTCCTTCGGGAAATTCTCCCAGTATGGCCAAAAAGTACGACCGTATGGAGACAAGCTCAACCCAATTGTACTTCCTTACCTGCTAGGGGCCAGCTGAGCTGCTTGTAACGTAGTAGTAATCCTTTCTTTCCTTTTCTTTTCAATCTTTTTCTTTAAATAGACGAGAAGATGAAATCTATTGAGAATAAGTAAAATAAAGAAGCATGACTTAAAAGGACTGGAGAATTTTATTACTCTAATATAAGGAGAGCAAAAGTATTATTTTTGTCAAACATAAATGGCGAATAATAGACTACTATTAAGTAGTCTCTCGTTATTAAACGGGTAAGTTTAATGGAGTGATTCGTGGTTTTTGTAGAGGTACCCACAATTCAATTGCTTCTCAGGGAAACAAAACTTTGGGTGATGTAATTATGTGTGTGTGAATGTATTGATTGACGCGTACTTAGTGATGGCTATTAGGTATTATTGTCCATGCACGAGATGGTTGCTGGAAGCAAACATTGATGGTGGGGGTGGGTTGCAGCCGATTGCTAAGGTAAGATACCTGCAGCGGGTGCATGCAGGATGTGGGTGATTAGGGAGGAGTGCCAGTGGACGCTCAGGCCACTCACTATAAGCAACCTTAGAATGAATAGGTGGAAGAGAAGAAAAAGTATATATAAGCCAGAAAATATTCAAGAAGGATATTCTACATACAGAAGATTCGAACAAGAGCTAGAGCCATTGACTTGCCAAACAAACTGAACAAGGAGACAAATCATCCCTCAAGAGAATTACATCTGAAAGAATCGACAAAAACTGATCTAGGATTGCTACTTTCAGCTTACTTAAATATTCATTATCGCTTACTTAATTCTAATTAACTTGAACTACTGATATGTCGGACGAATACACTGCTTACCCGTCGGACACCAAGTGTGTATCGCCGGCTGACTTTAAAAACAATGAAAACTTGAAGCTTTCTGGTAGAGTTATCAACGTTATGACAATGTTGCCAACCCAGATCGTAAAGACCACCAACGAGAATAACCAGGAAGAGTTTTCGGTTCAGCCCGTTACCGGTAACTCTGCATTGTACCTGTCCCAGTTCTTCTTGGATCAACAGACTGAGTGGGAGACTCACTTGGTGGCGTGGACTGGAGAGGTTATCAACAAGACAAAGTCCTTTGTTAGCAGTGCTGCAGCTGCTGCCTCTGGCACTGCTCCACACGGTGGTTCTTCGTCGTCGTCTTCCACAAGCGACAACATCCAAGATGATCCGTTATACTTGGACGAGGAGGACAAGACCAACCTTGAGAACAAAATCAGAGAGGTAAACCACTCGCAAAATATTCACCCTGTTTGGCTCCTTAGAAGAGACCAAGAGAGATGGAGAAGATATGCTGAGAACGTCCTTTGGCCGGTCTTCCACTACATTCAAGGCCAGGCCACTGATGGTAAGGCCGAATTGAATGCCTGGTACGATTACGTCAAGTTCAATGAAGTCTACTTTAAGAAGATTGCTTCTATTTACAAGCCAGGTGACATCATTTGGATCCACGACTACTACTTATTGCTTTTACCTCAATTGATCAGAATGGCATTCCCTGATGCTTACATCGGTCTTTACATGCATGCGCCATTCCCTTCGCTGGAATACTTTAGATGTCTCTCGAAGAGAACCCAATTACTTGACGGTATGCTTGGAGCTGACAGAATTGTCTTCCAATCTGAATCTTTCCAAAGACATTTCAGATCTTGTTGCGCCAGATTACTAGGCTGTGAAGTTAAGGACAGCAAGGTTTTTGCATACGGTTCATACATCTCACTTGAAACCTTACCAATTGGAATAGATAGCAAGAAAATTGAACATGACGCCTTTGACTCTGACCGTGGTGGTTTAGTTGATGCCAAGGTTAAAGCATTAAGATCTTCATACCCTGATTTAAAAATTATTGTTGGTAGAGATAGATTAGATACCGTTAGAGGTGTTGTACAAAAATTACAAGCTTTTGAAATGTTTTTACAAATGTTCCCTGAATGGAGGAACAAAGTTGTTTTGATTCAAGTCTCATCTCCTGGTTACAGTCACACAGCCAAGGTTGCTAAAAAGGTTAGTGAATTGGTTAACCATATCAATAGTGAATATGGTAGTTTGAATCATACTCCAGTCTTACACTACCAGATGAGAATTGATAAGGCTGAATATTTGGCTCTCTTGAGAGTTGGTGACTTAGCTTTGATTACATCTGTTAGAGATGGTATGAACACCACATCATTAGAATTTGTAATTTGTCAAAAGCATAACAGTTCTCCGTTAATTCTCTCTGAGTTCACTGGGACTGCGCTGGTTTTGAGCGATGCAATTTTAGTAAACCCATGGGATTCGGTTGGTATTGCCAAAACAATGAATGATTGTCTTTTGATGTCAGATGAAGCCAAAGTCAGTCTTGAAGCCAAGTTATATAAACAAGTCACATCGAATACAATTCAAAACTGGACTTCAAATTTCCTTAAGCATTTAATTCAACAAGTTTCTTTGAGTCACCAATCACTGTATACCCCAGCGTTAAACCGTCCATTATTATTAAAGAATTACAAATCTGCGAAGAGAAGATTATTCCTTTTCGATTACGATGGTACTTTACTGCCTATTGTTAAGGACCCAGCTGCTGCAATCCCATCTGCTAGATTAAATGTTGTATTGGATGCATTAGCCCTGGATCCAAAGAATCAAATTTGGATTATTTCTGGTAGAGATCAAGAATTTTTAGACAAATGGATGGGTAAGAAACATGTTGGTCTTTCAGCAGAACATGGTTGTTTTATGAGAGATGTTGGATCAAAGGAGTGGGTGAACCTTGCCGCATCATTTGATATGAGTTGGCAAAAGGAAGTTGAAGATGTTTTCCAATTTTACACTGATAGAACTCCTGGTGCAAATATTGAAATCAAGAAGGTTGCACTTACATGGCATTATAGAAGAGCAGATCCTGAATTAGGTGAATTCCAGGCTGAGAAATGTATGAAAGAATTACAAGAAACAATTGCCAAGAAGTATGACGTTGAAGTTATGGCAGGTAAGGCAAACATTGAGGTTAGACCAAAGTTTGTAAACAAGGGAGAAATCGTTAAGAGATTAGTACTTTCAAAGCACGGACATCCACAAGAACCAAACCCAGTAGTCATTGATGAGGATTCAGCATCCGGTGGAGTTAATGTTGACGATTTACCTGATTTCATGTTATGTTTAGGTGATGACAGAACTGATGAAGATATGTTTAAGACCTTAAAGGAGATTGAAGTTAAGTGGCACTTGAATGAAAAGCACCCAAAGAATGAATTTGATTCATATGGTATCTACCCTGTTGCTGTTGGACCAGCATCTAAGGAAACCATTGCAACAGCGCATCTTAATGACCCAGCTTCTGTTATTGAAACTTTAGGTTTATTAACTGGGCATGTTTCATTATTTGAGAGTGCTGGATCTGTTGATTTGGACGATAGAGGACATGTTGAAAACAGTGAATCATCTAACAGATCTAAATCTGCAATTGCAGCTGCATCTGCCCTTAAGAAGGACAAGAGAGAATAAATAAATAAATAAAAAAAAAGCAGACAACTCCTTTATCAATAGATTTAAAAGGATATTTAAACCAATAACAAAACGATAAGCAAAAAAACAAGTTATATACAAGGATTATTTTATTAAATGAAATAGAAAATAAAAGTTTTCAAAAAGATTATGATACCATTGATCAGTCTACTACTCTTCTCTTCTCTTCTTGAATGAGAATCCTGAAGTGTGATGTACTCACATACTTACATTCGATGTACTTTCTTTCAAATGAATCATTTCAAGACGCTCCGCTGGCGCCTATCCAACGAGGACACCTAAATCCGTTGAGCTTGTCTCCTTAATGTTGTCCTTCTAGCCCTTCTGGGAGAATTCTCCGAAGGGGTCGATGCAATCGTCCTCCCCTGATAGGAGCCCTAGCGGACCGGCGCCTGTAAATTAGTGGTTTTCTCTCTACATTAAATATAGCAGTCTGTTTGGCTTGCTGCATATTTCCACCTAGCTCATATCTGTATAGTCTTTCTTCTGGATATAATGGAGGATGTAAGACATAAGCTTAATGTACTTTAGCCGCCACGATACAATAGGAAGAATATGGTACCTGAGAAGATATATTTAAAGAAGTCAAATTCGGTATACTATACTATGCTAGGGGTTCGAATCCTGTGAGTATTTAATTTTTTTTATACTCATCTCAGTGAGAGATGAGAGATAATTTTTTTTTTTTCCTACCTTTTTGCGATGAGATAAAACTACTTGACAAAATCACTATAACTACCTCTTCTTCTTCTTCTTTAGTTAGTTAAGTAAGAAACGATTCTATCATGTCTATGCAACTTGCTAATATTCATCAAGACGATGTTAACGTCTTGCTCCAAGAAAGAAATAACTTGAGAGAACCAGAATTGGAAAAATATAGAATTGCTGGTCAAGTTGCTCAAACTTGTCTTAAATATATCTTAGAGTTGATCAGAGATTCATACCACTTAAGTAAAACTCCAAAGCCATACACTTGTCAAGAGCTTTGTATTTTAGGTGACTCTTACTTGAAGACTGCCCTTGACAATGTCTACAAGAATGGTGCCGTCAGAGAAAGAGGTATTGCCATGCCAGTTACTATTGAATTAAACGATATTGTTACTGGATTCGCTCCAGAATTAGATGATACTGCCAACTTCGTTTTCACTGCTGGTGATATTGTTACCATTTCCCTTGGTGCCCAAATCGATGGTTACACTGCCAATGTTTCACACACTGTCGTTATCTACCCACCAGGAACTGAAGCCCCAGTTGGTCCATTATTAGGTGCTAAGGCTGATGCCGTTTGTGCTGCTCACATTGCTACTGAAACTGTTGTTGCACTTTTAGCAGCTGTTTTAACTCCAGAAAAGTTACCTGTATCATTGAAAACTTCCACTAACCAAGTCGATGGTACCATTATAAGAACTTTAGTTGATTCCATCGCCAAGTCATATAACTGTGTAGTTGTTCCAGGTAGTAAAGTTAGACGTGTCAGAAGATTCTTGGCTGGTCAAGCTGAAGGTATTGTTGCTGAAAGAGATTTCAAGGGTGTCATATGGTCAGAATCAAACCAAGAAGAATCTTTAATTAACAGATCATCAAACAGCAAGGAAATAATATTATCTAACACTTCATCCAATGCTGGTTCTAAAAAATTATCATCAGCTGTCCCAACTGATGATTTTATAATCTTACCAGGTGAAGTATACAATATTGATTTAAAGATGGCTCCATTAAGTGAATTTAAGCAAGTTGGTTTAATTACTTTAGAAACCATTGATGAATACACTGGTACTTCACACAAGACGGATGTTTTAAACACCAAGCCAACCATTTTCATCAGAGACGTTATCGTTAAGCACGCATTAAAATTAAAGACTTCTAGACAATTATTAGGTAAGGTTGATAAGCAATCAGTTTACCCATTCAAATTAAGTCATATGTCAGAAAACTTCCCATTAAATATTAAGGAAACTGATCAATCTAAGCTTCAATTACAAATTGAATCCATTACCAAGGCTGTCAGAGCTAACAGATTAGGATTATCTGAATTAAGTAATAGACATTTGGTTAAACCAAAGCCAATCCAAGTTGCTAGATTTATTTCATTAGAATCAATTCTTATGACTAACAATGAAAGTGGTTCCATGGGTGTTGACTTGGATAAGCCAGTATTACCAGGTTTAGAAGTTTCATTACCAAAATTAGGAATTTCATCCTTAAAGTTAAAGTCTTTATTAAAGAAGAGTGAAAAGGTTTCAGTTGCTAGAGAATCAACTACTGTTATATTAGTTGAAGATGGTGTTATCGGTGGTGGTAAGACTGAGTTATTAAGATTAACTGGTGGTTCTAAGAATTTCCAACCAAGTTGGGTTCATTCCAACTACAACCTCGGTGGTGAATACTTAGAAGCCATTGGTTCATTAGATGCTTTAGCAAAGGATAAAAAATTCGGGATTAAAATTAGAGAATGTCAACCATTTAAGATGGTAAATGGTAACGTTGAAATGCAATTAGATTAGATACATTAAAGCAAAGGAGATGAGAGAGAGTAGGAGTAGTAAAAGAAGTAAAAGTAGTTCAAGTAATAAACACCTCAAAGAAAAGAAATAAGAAGTAGTACAATGTAGAAGCCAAGAAAGCAAAGGTTGAGTGTAAATCGTTCCTGAAAAGTGAATCTTTGGAAACTGAATAGGAAAAGATGATTCAAGTGATGCTAGCTTGTATTTTTGTTTGGGAATTATTGTGATAACAAAAGCTGAAGAGGGTGAAAATTCAAAAGTAATCATTTTGGTGTTTTGATTTGGCTGCAATTTGCAGCAATTTGCAGCCATATGCAGCCATATGCAGCCATATGCAGACATTTTGAAAATGACAACCTATTACTAAAAACCCACTCAAGATGAATATTACAATTCTTCCACTTGTAATACATTCTGTATTACATTTTGTTTAAGAAAGCAATCAGTCCTTTCTTGCATTTTCATAAAATTAAATAACATACTTTTATGATAATTTTTACGAGATTCAGTATTTATTACAGAATTACCGAAGAAATATTATACATTAAAAGTTTCCAAAAACAATTTCATTAAAAGCTTAAAACCACTGATGATGTAGTTTACCGCTACATCATTCATTCCGGCTTTCTTTCAGTCCAACAATATCCGAAAACTAGGTATTCAACAAATATTATTCATTAACTATTTATCCAGTATAAATTGAGCACCAGTGCCTTCCTAAGCTCACAATGAGAACTACAATACGATACCTGTACCAATGGATCTTATCTAAAAATCATCACCCAGCAACTGTCACCTTTTCTTTTTCAACATATATTATTTCCTTAACACTCTATAAATATACACTCAAATTTTTATTTCTAAATGGATCCAAATATTTATAGAATAACCTTGGACAAAAACCTCAAGGCAATAATACAATATTTCCTTCCCCAGTTTAATTCGCTGCTAACTGAGATCTGAGATGAACACCTCTACAACTCACAGCAAACTGTTTAAAACATAGACGTCGCAAGACAATCCCCCGGCACTTATCCGGCGAGAACAACTGAGTTGAGCTCCTCTCTCTTCCCTCGGTATACTAACCCTACTGGGAGTTATACGTAAATTCCCCGAAGGGGAACAAAGCTCGATGCAATCGTCCTCCCCGGATAGGGGCCCTAGCGGAGCGGTACCACCAAAACGTAAGAACTACATTCAATATATATCATTATACAAATATTCTTTGCCAGAAGTAACCTTCAACAAAATACGTTAACTCAATCATCTACAATTTGTCAAGAAAAGAAAAGAAAACAAAAAACTTACCATAAGCTAAGCCAAATCCACAAAGCAAAGAAGTTTGTACACACTCCAATTAAAACATTCCTTTTTTCCATTTCTCTACTTTTCTCTACTTTTGGTGGAGAATATACGTATTTTGAATGGTAGTTGGTTTTCTACAATAGTTGATTGAATTTATAGATTATCACGTGATCATAATAGTTTGATATCAAAAAAAAAGAAGAAAAAAAAAATCAAAGTTCGTCATCCTGCATACATAAAGTGGGGTGGATAAGGGTGGGCGAGCTTTTAAGGGATGGAAGAATGGAAGAATAGGGAGTGAAGGGAAGTGACGGGATGGGATGGCATGGGATTGAGGGATTGAGGGATTTGGAGGGATTTCGAGGGAGGAATGAAGGTGATGAATTGACGAAGAAAAGCAATGGAAGTGACAAAAAAATTAAAAAAAGAAAAGTGGATTGAAAACGGTGACGTAGGATAAGTAGATAGTAAGCGAGACAAAGGCAGAAAGGAGAATAGAAACGGGGGTAGAAGAAAGGAAGAAAGGAAGAAAGAAAGAAAGGAAGGAAGGAAGGATTATATATGAAGGCAATAAAAAGAATGCGACGACGATAACAGATATGAGGATGAAGATGGGGCGGAGAAGATGAAGTTTGAGGCAGACATTTAAGAAACAACTTTAGGAATTAGTCGACTAACCTAAATGGGCCAATGATGAAGTAAGATAATACCTACATATAGTGATCGTAATTGCTTTTTTTTTTTACTTTGCATGGTTATTTTTTTTTTTTTTATATTTTTTATTTTTATTTTGATTCGCGGAAAGTAAGAAAGTTGTGAGTAGTGACGCCCAAACACCCAGCCAGGGTGACCCGAGAGGGAAATTGAATAAAAATGGGTATCGGAAAAACAAGCCAACTGCCCACGGCCCAGCCACCAAAATAAGTGACCAGCCAAAATATGAAAACACTCCACTAAGAATACACACATCCCTCATTCTCATTACTCCATGCAGTACTTTTTCTTTATTCTTCTCTTTGTTTTTGCTGCTGCTTATTGATTTTGTCGCTCGCTCAGAACTACCTCCTAATCAATCACTCACTAATAATGTTCCTTTGTGTAACGATATCATTATTATTAATTTTTTTTTTCTCACTTTATTTGAGGAGGGGGGTTTTTGTGTCACGTATGCCCTATTTTCCTGCATACTGAGCGCGAGCGAGCGACGACCCGTACAATAAACAAGTGGTAGCAAAGCAGATTTCCCATTTCCAAAATCACTTTTTGGATAAATTTTTCTTATAGATAGAATCTTTAAAGATAAATCTTTAAAAAAACCCAAACAAATCCACAAAGAGAAGTAAATATAAAAGTAAGTAATGCCCATGATTGATGCTATTGATTATCAGACATCGATTGATCTGTTAGTGATATTATTCAGCGTCGTGTTAAAGTTGAGGGGGCGGTAGGGGGTTGGAGTTGTGAGTAGGGGGGCGGCGGTGGCCGGCGGATGATTTCGAGTTATTCTTCGAAAGAATTGAATCATCTAGACGGAGGACTACGACATGGTTATAATTTCCAGCGGAATCACTACACCGTTTGTTTATGGCTACGTGGTGTTGTGTTGAACGCTGTTAGTTTTTGATTAGTTGTCGATGAATAATCGTTTGTGGTGATTCTTGTCGTTGACCTTGCGAAACGGCACTCCACCGCGCGCGCGCGCCCATACTCCTCACCCAAATATTTTACACTCCATACAATGTTTTAAACCAGTTTCAATATCAATTGAATAATAAAGAGAAAAAGAGAGAGTTTGAAGATGTTGATGGATGGCCTTTTTTTAGAGGGATTTCTTTCTTTTAAAAGAATAAAAAAGAAACCTTCCGGCGATGCGGTACCGCTCCGCTAGAGCCCCTACCTGGGGAGGGCAATTGCATGGAGCTTTGCTCCCCTTCGAGGAGATTCTATCAGTAGCGACTGAGATGATGATCGAACAGGGATAAAGATAGGGCTAGTTGGAAAGTGGTACCAGCGGAGAAGAGTGTACTTTGGAATTGATTTTGTTTTTTGTCACATGTTTTCGTTTTGGTAAGCAAATGACAGAAACGGTGAAATCTTTTTATTTAAAGAGGTACCGCTCTCCGCTAGGGCCACTTCCCGGGGAGCTCAATGTAATTGAGCTTTGCTCCCTCTTGGCGACATACATCTGGTCGGACTAGAAGGACGACTGTGATTGTGATGGGCCCCATCCTCACTGGAAACAAGATGTCTTGAGATTGTTAAATTTTATCAAAAATAAGATTATCATTTTCAATTGAAACACAAAAATGATGAAAATCACATAGACGAAGAATAATTAAAATGATTTTGTTTTATTTTAGGTTTATTTTCAATTCTAAAGATATTGTTTTGGTTCTCATTCACTTGATATGGAAATGGTTTATGATTCATGTTGATTTTTCTTTATATTATTTTTCATTTTACTAACTAATTGATTTTTAGAATGCCTGCATCTCGTGAAGACTCCGTATACCTTGCCAAATTAGCTGAACAAGCTGAAAGATATGAAGAAATGGTTGAAAATATGAAGGCTGTTGCCTCATCAGGTCAAGAATTATCTGTTGAAGAACGTAATTTATTATCTGTAGCATACAAGAATGTTATTGGTGCCAGAAGAGCCTCATGGAGAATTGTTTCTTCAATTGAACAAAAGGAAGAAGCTAAGGGTAATGAATCTCAAGTTTCTCTTATTAGAGAATACCGTTCAAAGATTGAACAAGAGTTATCTAAGATTTGTGAAGATATTTTATCAGTCTTAACTGATCACTTAATTTCTTCAGCCCAAACCGGTGAACTGAAGGTTTTCTACTATAAGATGAAGGGTGATTACCACCGTTACTTAGCTGAATTCGCTATTTCAGAAAAGAGAAAGGAAGCTGCTGACTTATCATTAGAAGCTTACAAGGCTGCTTCTGATGTTGCAGTAACAGAATTACCACCAACTCACCCAATTAGATTAGGTTTAGCATTAAACTTTTCTGTATTTTACTATGAAATTTTAAATTCTCCAGATAGAGCATGTCATTTAGCTAAGCAAGCATTTGATGATGCAGTTGCTGATTTAGAAACTTTAAGTGAAGATTCATACAAGGATTCTACTTTAATCATGCAATTATTAAGAGATAACTTAACTTTATGGACCGATTTATCTGAAGCACCAAATCAAGCTGATGAACAAGTTGATTCCAAGCCAGAAGAAGATTAAATGTTAAGGAGTGTAATTAAAAACAAATGAAGGAAAAGGTAAATTACTTCTACTTCAAGGTGAATAAGATTTTTAAAAAGAAAAGAAAATGACAAAAAAAAAAAATTAGTTCAAAAAAATGTTTAAAAAAAAATGAAGAAAAACTTTAAAGAAAATGCTAAGAAGAGAAAACTTGAAAAATACCAAAAAAACGATGAGAAATGAAACAGAAGTATTAGGAGATGATAAAGATGAAGATAAAGATGAAGAAGACGAAGTAGAGTTGACTCAATTTAAATGGAATGTATTAGAGTATTATTTTTTAATAAACTTGTAGCCAAGCGCTACAAACTACTATGATAGTTCCACTGATATTGCAACTCTGCTCATTATTAGCGGCTTACTAGTTGTTTGGTGCTTCAAGAATCTCCTAATGTTATGTTTCAGTTGATTATATTTTCAACGTTTTATGGATCTTTTGCTATCTTATAACCTTGAAGTGAGTGAGACCCCCTTTTTCTATATATTATACTTCTCACTTATCACACTATTACCTACTCTTATTATATTATATTTCACACGTTATTAAAATTTATCAGGAGATTTTATGGATTCAAATCTATGAAATGTTTCCCATTTATCTCCAATGTTTGTTGTTTTGTTTATGTAATTCAATACACTTTTTATCTGAATCAATTTTTTTTGTTATGTAAGAATGTAGTAACAACTAGTAGAGATGTTAACATAAGAGATAAAATATTTTATTAGCTTAGAAGAATGAAGAATTGATCTAAAAATCATTGAGATGGCAAGACGCTCTTCTGGCGCCGATACAGGGAGGACATCTAATTGCGTTGAGGTTGTCCCCCTTTGGTTGTTTCCATCTAACACTACTGGGAGTTTATTTAATGATCTCCTTTCCTCAAAGAAGAGCAAAACTCGATGCAATGCAATCGTCCTCCCGGGACAGGGGCACCAGTGGAGCGGTGCTACTAAAAAGGTTAAAATTTAGAAACATTGAGATTTCATGACGCTCCTCTAATACTTTCAAGCAGTGACAACTGCTGTGCACAGCCTACCTCCGTTTAATATTCCTCAAATCAAACCGTACATAAAGCTTATCAAAGATCTCCTCAAAGAGGAGCAAAGCTCAATGCAATTGCCCTCCCCGGGTAGGGGCCCTAGCGGAGCGGTACCGGTCAACAAACCAAATTTACGGGTTTCTGCTCTCTAGCTCCACTTTAGGGTTATTCAGACGAGATAGAAGTTTGGTGTTTATCTTTGGAGGAAAGTTAGAGTTTTAAACATGTTTTAGATGGTAATTTTATCTGCAGTACAGGAATGTTAGTTATTGTCATATTGACGCGTTTCGCTACGGTGGTGAGTTTTAGAGGTGTGTGGGTTTTAGGGAGATCGGAAAAAAGCAAAGCAAAAACAACAAGCAAAAAAAACCGAAACTGAAATATTTCTAAATCACTAAAATTTCTTTCCAGATAATTAAGAAGTACAAAAATGCCAGAACCAGTTGGAATTGCCAATTTACCAAACCAAAGGTACGTACCGAAGAAGCTGATGTTGAAGCTACTGAAGTTTTGGAAGTTTTAAGCGTGATTCTGCGCCTCTCTTCCTCTCTCTTCCTCCTCGTCCTCTTCCTCCAACCCTTGGTGTCATTTTCCTTCAGTCCACCCGTTGGAGCTCAATATGTCAATCGAATGAAAGTTGAGATTGATTTCATTTCTATCTCTAAAGTTGGCTAGGACTGATTGGTTTTATTGACGTGAAGTCATTTACAGTTTGTTAATCTTCTTGTTTGTCCTGTTTGCCCTTTGCTTAATATATTTCATTCATGATTAGGTGTCGCGTTTTGAAATATATATTGAATGTTAACGCCAATCGTGACAAAATGGTGCTAGTGGTGGCTATTTGATGGGGCGGGGGGAAGAGGATGAATTTTCATGGGTACCGCTCCGCTAGGGCCCCTATCCGGGGAGGACGATTGCATCGAGCTTTGCTCCTCTTCGAGGAGATTATCTTGAAAGTGCAACCGAGGGTAAAACGTTTGATGCAGTTAGGTTAGGTGTTTTTGCCGGATAGGCACCAGCGGAGAGACACGCGATGTCAATTAAGGTGGAGAGAATAATCTGGGACTGAATTATATATGAAACTTCCATTAATTTGCTACTTTTCAATCTTTTGTTGTATTTGTTGAAATTTTTACTAACTTTTTAATTATAGGTATAAGATTGTATCGAAACAAGGAGCCACATTTACCTTAATGGTATGTGGTGAAAGTGGTCTTGGTAAGACAACTTTTGTTAATACCTTATTTCAATCTACATTAAAGGAACATTCAAATCCAAGTGAAAGACATAATAAATTTACATCTTCTCATCAAACTGTTGAGATTGATATAGTCAGAGCAATTTTAGAAGAAAAGAATTTTAAGATTAGATTAAATATTATTGATACACCAGGTTTTGGTAATAATGTTAATAATCACGATTCATGGACTCCAATTATTGATTTCCTTGACGATCAACATGAATCATTTATGAAACAAGAACAACAACCAATTAGATATGCAAAGAAGGATCTTAGAGTTCACGCATGTTTGTATTTTATTCGTCCAACTGGTCACTCTTTGAAACCATTGGATATTGAAATCATGAAAAGATTAAGCACTAGAGTCAATTTAATTCCAATTATTGCTAAATCTGACACTTTGTCACCAAAGGAATTAGAATCATTTAAGACTAGAATAAGAGATATAATTGAAGCTCAAGACATTAACATTTATACCCCACCATTGGAATTAGACGATTCTGCATCAGCTGAACATGCCAAGCAATTGATCGAATCTATGCCATTTGCAATTATTGGATCTGAAGAAGATGTTGAAGTTTCACCAGGACAATTTGTTAGAGGTAGAAAGTATCCATGGGGTGTAGTTGAGGTTGAAAATGATCAACATTGTGATTTTAAGAAGTTAAGAAGTCTTTTATTGAGAACCAATATGCTTGATTTAATCTTATCAACTAATGAAATACATTTCGAAACTTTCAGATCTTTGAAATTAGGTGATGATGAACCAAATAATGCAAATAAATCAGTCGCTGGCGAAGAAGGTGGTGATGATGAAGCAATTAAGAAGGCTATTGTTAAGAACAAACCAAGAAGATTACATAACCCTAAGTTTAAGGAAGAAGAAGACGCTTTAAAGAAATTCTTTACTGAACAAGTTAAGGCTGAAGAACAGAGATTTAGACAATGGGAAACCAATATTGTTAATGAAAGAAACAGACTTAACCTGGACTTAGAAGAAATGCAAGCAAAATTAAAATCTTTAGAAGATCAAGTTAAGAAATTACAAATTAACAAGAGATAGTGAAGTAGATATGTTCAAGTAGGATTGAAAGGATGATAGTAAATATTATTTTTATCAGAATTGGTGGTTATTAGTGCAATAAATGAAATTAAATGAATAAATCAATCTAAGTAAGGTATCATTATATTTAACAGTAGCCAGATCTCCTACAGGGTCTTTAAGTTTTGCACATATACGTGGTGTAAATCTTTAAGTGCCAGGGTGATATTAATAAGTTTACTGATACTGCTCCGCTAGGACCCCCTATCAGGGGAGGACGTTTTCATCGAGCTTTATTCCCCTACGGGGATTCTACCAAAAGCACTAAAAACAAAAACGGAAGGGAGAAGTGCTCGATGCAATCGTCCTCGCCGGAAAGGCGCCTGAGAAGCGTCTTTCACGATCTCTTTTTTTACAGTACCATTACACTAAGCCCCTACTCTAGAAAGGTAAGATTTCATTTAAACATTGCCCCTATTCGGGGATATTACTTGTTCTGAGAGCTTTCAAAGTAAACCCAATGCAAACCTTGCCAGTTAGACGCCAGCTGAGCATTGCTTCGTTGAGCAGTAAGGGTGCTTTTTTTTAAACAAATTCAGTAAAGCTGCTAATAAATGAAAAAGGGGAACAATGGAATAGCTCACCTTACAGTGAGCAGACTTGGTAGTGTCAATAAGATTACTGCAAGGGCGATCTTGGTAAACAGACATATGCAGCATCCCATTTCCCAGGACACGAATTGGTAGGACAAAATCATGGAGGGTATGACAGCTGAGGAAGAAGAACGCAAATTTATCACAGATCATCTCTTTTGGGACAACTTGATGAAGACATTGAGTTGCTGGTGACGGTCACAAAGCCAATACGTCAAATGAAGTCTCCACAATCCCCCACATTAATCGAACTCTAGCCGTTTATCCTGTCTATTTAAAATGAAAAATTTATAGATGTGCTTATGTGCAAGACTTGCGGCCCGTTCGCTTATTAACGGATACATTTATCTTCCTCCTTCCAGGGTAAAAGTCAGAAGATAGTAATCTCTTTTTGTTGGATTGTATAGATAGAACCGATGGATGGCACACCTAAGTTTAAGAGAAACTACCGAGCCTGTCTCAACTGTAGGGTCAGGAAAGTGAAGTGTGACTTGGGTCCCGTTGATAATCCAAGGGATGGGAAGTGCTTGCGATGCCTCAGAGAAAGGAAAGATTGTGTGTTTGTTGACTCAAGGAGAGGTAGTGATACTGCTACAAATAGGAACAGCGTTAGTCATAACGAGTCTGGTGGATCTATTTCCAGTGGTGGTAGTAGTGTTGGTATTAGCGCTAGCAACAGCCAAACCGATGTAACTCAGAAACCTCAGAGCGGAAACTATCATAAGAGTAATTCCAACCCGAATCTTGTTCACAATAAGGCGAATCATCATCCTAACCATGTACATGTCAATGTAATCCCTCAACAAGATGTCAGAGAGAAGTTTGACAGTTCTGTGACACCCAAGCCTGATGAGAATGGGGAGACTCCTGGTCATTTTTCGACCATGGAGGGGGCACTTGTGTTTTTAGCCAAGGCAGCAGGTACTATTGCAAAGGCGGACGAAAGAGATAATATTGACGCTGCTAAAAAGCACGAACAGATTGAAGCTTCGTTGAGGAAAGGAAAGGAGGATGCAGGGAATGCATCGATATCAAATCTATTGAATCCAAATGACACTCAATCACAGGGAGACAACACCAACGGTGTAAGGTCAGAAGCAGCTAGCAACAGCCAAGGAGTTGGCGTCGGTGTTGGGGGAATCGGAGCAAATAGTGTTGAGGAGTCAGGACCAAAATCAGGATCCGGTTCCGGCGGTCTATATGGGAGTAGCAGTGGAATTGGTGGTGGTGCCGCTGCTGGTGCACTCAGGGCAGATTTCAAGAAAAATAGGCGTAGAGTGGTGCCATTGGCTGATAAACCCGATATGATTAGACCAAGGGGCTCAAACAAACTTTCAAATTTTGATTACATTGGAGACCCTAACGGTATTTTGAGTGAACTTGAAGCAGAACAATTAATTCATCTATTTTTCACTACAATGCACCCTTATTTCCCATTTATCCCTAAATTTTTGCACGAACCTAAAGTTTTAGCTGGCTACCCAATTTTACTCTGCTCAATATTGTGTATTGCTTCTAGATACCACCCTTTTGAAGAAAATGTTCCAAGCAATGGCGGAGTTCCTAAAAATATCGAAGTTCATGACAGACTCTGGCTTTATGTTCAAAGATTAATCTCACAAACAGTTTGGGCTGAAGCAAGTACAAGATCAATTGGGACAATTTTTGCCTTTTTATTATTCACTGAGTGGAATCCGAGAGCAATCCACTGGAGATGGTCAGATTATGCGAATAAGGCAGACGATGAAGTTCCTAGTGGACCCAGCGGGTTAAATAATTCGTCTTCTGGTAGAACCACTGAAGGTGAGGGTATAAATGGAGGAAAATCTAACAATAAGAATGAAGGCGATGGTGATAATGTAGCTGGTATTGGTGCTATGCGTAGAAGTTACCGTATGGCATGGATGTTAATTGGTTCAGCTGTCAGGTTGGCTCAGGATATGGGATTTATGGAAGTGAGTCCGAAGACTTTCTTAGCCACGCACATTGCAGAAATTAATAGTGTCATGAATATCAGCAGAAGATCCATGTTGGCACACTCATTAAGTGAATTGGATTTAGATGAAGAAGATGATGACGAGGAAGATATTGGTACCAACCACAACGATAACGAAAATGAAACAAGAGCGGGAGAACAAGATGTGCTGGATGATAATTCATTTAGTTATTTTGAAGAGAGGGACGAAGAAGAAGGTGGGAATCCTCCACAACAATCAAATATTGAAAATGATGATAACGATCATTTGATCATTAACCTCAACGAAGAAGAATTACGTCAATTACCACTTTCCCGTTCGCTTATGAAATTCAATCAAATGCAAAAGGCCAAAATTGAGTTACTTCAAATTATGTCTTTGGGCCACGAATCATTGTATGGGTATAAAGCCCAACTTGGTAGCTTAACACAAAGGCAAAATCTTTCGGTGTTAAATATGATGAGTCCGATTTTAAATAATTGGGGTCAGAAATATAAAAGTTTACTTCGAATTACTAAACCTAAGGTGATCAATTTTGGAAATCTACATCATCATTTATTGAATCAAAGTTCCAAGATTTCCAAAGAATTAGGTGCCATAATTGATAGGGAATCCTTAATTTTTGAATTTAACTATGCAAAATTATATATCTACTCTTTGGCATTGAGTCCAAGTCCACAGAAAGAATCAAATAATAGTAAGCATTCTAGTCGGCAAACTGGAAATCTCAGTAATCTTGCTAGTGGAATAGGAGGAGGAATTAATGGTTTGGGAGGTAAGAAGAAGCGTGAAAATGTTCACCTAAAGTTAGATGAAATTTCAAAGGCAGCAGTTTTTATTGAGAAAGCTTTCCGAGCTGCCAATGAAATGCTCTTTGTTGCACAAAGAATTCATAAATTGAGAATGTTGCTGTACATGCCTGTGAGATGGCTTACTAGAATTGTTAGAGCTATTGCTTTTGTAGTGAAATGTTATTTAACGATAACTGCTCATAAGAAAACATCTGGTATAAATGTATCGTCGACGATTACCAATTCCTTTGAAGGTTTTGATTCAACTGTTTTATCCCTCTCCTTAATTTCTATCGAAGAAATTATGGGCACTATTCAAAGAGCAGCAATCATTTTGCGGGATAGTTCACCAGATGAATTACATTTATGTACTAGGTACTCGAATGTCTTAATGTACTTATGTTCAGAAATGAAAAACAAGAACAAAGCTGGAGATGGATATCCAGCACCTAAAAGAGCAAGGTATGATGAGAATCAATCTCCTCAACAACAGAGTCCACACCAAACACCGGTACAGCCCCAAGAACAACAACGGAGCCAATACCAACAGTTTAGTCAATTCCAGCAACAACAACCATTTGCAAGACCACATAAACTTCAAGATTATCAACCTCTGCCACAACCTCAAGTCAACTTATTACTTGCGCATAACCAGAATCAAATTAATCAACAATACCAAATGCCACTGCAACAATACAAACAACAACCACCACCTCAAGAAAACTCTGGCTCATCTACTCAAGACAGTTATCACTACTTACGTAAGGATATCCAAAGTGAAACCATTACACCTACGGATGAACTTCCACCATTTCAAAATATGATGGGCGATAGTGAAGTTATGGAATGGTTTGCCAACAATCGTGATATTGGATTAGACTTTGTAGGTCCTTGGACAGAAATGATAGAACAACAATTAGACTCGAGTCAATTTAATTTTGACGAGGCTATGCAATAGTTTACCCCTTACTAGGAGAATCTTCATTATTCAAGGTGTAAGTAAATATTGAGAGTATTTGAGAGAGTCTTTACTTTTCTTTTGTGAAATATGAATATGTATTATAGAATAAAATAAATGAAAATATAAATACTTTTTGTAGAGGAGGTAGACCTGTGATTCACTTGCCTCGAGCCGGCTCATGCAAGTGAACATGGAGTTTTATACCACCACTTCGCCTTATCTTCTAGTTTTTATCCAATTGTTGTATCTCTCGAAAGATGTTGTGCAATGCATTTTTCCTAGTATTGTGGGCTTGAATTTGGCTGTCGCTAATGTGATTATTTACATGGTGTTGTTCTTGCTCTAGATCATTTTTAATCGGTAACTGAATCAAAGGATACTTTTGAGTTTTATTCTGAACTTCTTTCCAAATAGGTTCAGAGAGATAACTATTATTTAAGAAATAGTTTTCAAAAATTGCAGCTTCCTCTGGTTTTGCAACCTTATAAAATTGGTTAACTTCCAACTTTGCTCTGGAAGCCGTTTCATCATCAGAATTCTGTAATTTTAAAAATTTCTCAAAATCAATTGGGGATGGTAAATTAGAATGTAATTGCTGTTGAAGTAATTTCCTTTGTTGTTCTCGCTGATCAAATTCATGGATTCCCATATCAAGATCTAAATTCTGGAAAAATGGAGCAGTATATGGATTTTGTAACATTACCTGGAAAACTTGGCGTAACTTGTTACATGAGTTCTTAGCGTTTATGTTACCACACTGTGCCATGTATTGAAGTAGACAAACACCTTTTTGTAATTGAACGTGTTCTCTACCAGTTGATTGAGTCATTATAAGAATCGACATTCCTGAATAAAGATACTGACTGTCCCAAAAACCTGATTCAAAAAGCAAATTATGCAAATACAATTCATATACCAAATCAATCAGACAACATGATGCAAATACACCCTTTGAAATGGCATCATGAAAAGGCTCACGACTGTTTGCGTCAATTATGGAAGAAGCGTCATCTCTGAGTACCAATGAGATTAACGGTTTCGTGATCAATTCAACCAAATTGTAAAATCTGAGATATAAGTTACTTAGTCTCCTTGAATCAGCCTGAACAATATCTCTTTTGCCGTATTGAGCCAATATAGTTAACTCAAAATTCTTGATGAGATCATTCAAGGAATCAAAAATGTTGTTCATCAATAATCTTTGATTGAATTGCTCAGTATTGATATAATTTATCGAGAAAGTTCTGATCTTTGGACCGTAAATAATTCTAACAAATTTTGCAATATATTTCAGGAGATGGACATTTGATTCAAGCAGAATCAGGTCGAACTGATCATGCAACTCATGGAAATTTTCCAATGGTAAGTCAACGTCAGTATCGGTATAATTCATGTGAACTGGTAAATTCATTTTCAGAGCCCAGGTTGTATCAATGATGAAAACAGTCCACCAAAGACGTTTATTCTTTTCATCTTCCTCGAGAGCTGAGGCGGATGTTCTCTGGTGGTACGTCTTTCTTCTGTGAAGACCCATTGAAACGGCAGCTCTGGAAGCAACCCCAAAGTAACTGTACACAGTATTGTAACGATTTAAATTTGCAGCATAGAGTCCCAATAATAATGCAGTTTGAATAAAGTGGATGTTAAGCTCTTCCTTTGCCATATTGAATACCTGAGAAGCAATTATGTAAAAATCAATTCCAGGGACTTGTTGCTGAATCTGAGAAGGAGGTGGAGTCAATTGTTGAGCACCAAAGGCTAATATTACAAAGAAATAAGCCAACGAAATATGATCAATTTCGGCAAGTAAAATTGAAGGTTGATGGAAATTGTTGTAGATTTTGTCAATTAATGATTGAACTTCTGAAAAGTCTACAATATAAAACTCTCTAGAATAACGCTTTTGAATTGTCTCGAGTAATACTATCGTGTGCTCCTTTGGAGGCAACTGCCTCTCCCAAAGATTAATCTTCCACTGAAGAGATTCGTTGTGTCTATCAGGGAGAATAAAATCTTCCAACTGAAAGTCGAATAGCTCAGGGTTAATATTTGTAGTTTTAGCTCTTTTTTGAATTGGTGACGATAAAGTAATTGGTGACGTAGGGGCTTTGTTCAAATTGACGGGGTTGGGGGTGTAATTGGTAAACAGATGAGCAGGAAGAGAGTAATCCTGGTACAGAACCATTTGTTGTGGCTGTTGTTGTTGATGTTGCTGTTGCTGTTGCAGTTGCTGTTGCTGTTGCAGTTGCTGCTGCCTTACTAAGCCTTCCAAATAAGCAACCTTCTCTTGAAGCTTATCCAAGTCACTCTCCATCAACATAATCTTCCTGTCCTTGGTAGGATACACACAGTGATGTTGCTTGTTACTGTTGATACAATTCGTACAAGCTGGTTTCTCTCCCGAACATCTCATTTTAGAGATTTTGCATCTTTGACAAGCATAGTGACTCCTGCCAAAAACTTTCAAAGGTATTGGCTTTTCATTCATACTAAGATATTCTGAAAAGGTAGTATGACTCAGGTAGTTGATTATTCCTAAACAAAACAAAACCAATATAGTTATATTACCATATGAGGAAGAAGAATATAAGTTAAAGGGGCGTCAAGTATAAGAAGAAGAAGGAGGAGGACAAGAGAAATCAGATAGTTCTGGAGGTAGTGAAAAGATCTCCAGAGCGTGACTTGTATGCTAGGGAAAAAAAAAAAAAAAAGCCTAAAATACGTGAAAAAAATAATCTCAAAATTTAAAAAAATAATGGGCGATTGGGGTAATCAAAGAGTTGCATCTTGGGCCAGACCATGTATCGGGCCAGGTAGGCCCGAACTGAAAGACGGCCAAGTAGAAGTAGATCCCGCTCTTCCCAATGAGAACATTAGCTAAGACCGTCCTAATTCGAGAAGTGTTTGTTTGTAACAATAAGAAAGGCTGTGCTCGCTGTTCGCCGAAGGTTCTAAAAAAGATAGGCGCAGATCAAGAAAAATGTAATCAAAAATTAAGAAATAAAAAATAATTGCTGAAAAAAGCATGTGGAATTTCACTACCTGTCATAAGGGCCAACGCTGATGTCTTAAAACAACACCAGTTCCAAAGTTAAGTTCCATACCAACGCGGTAGCAAGAAAGATGACGACAACAACAAAAACTACGATAACAACAACGAAATACAATACAACCATCCTTTAGGAACAATGGGATGTGTAACAAGTATTTTTTTTAGAGTTTCTGGGTCACTTTCTATTTCCTTTTTCCCGCTTCATTCTGGCCCTCCTTTTCCCATTACGAAACTTCGTATCTGAGTTTCTTGGTGGGTTGGCGGCGGCGGCGGCGCCTGAGTCTTCGTTTTGTCTTTCTTGGAGTTGTCGTAAAACCCTGCATTTCGCGCGCAAGTTACCGCACGTAAGTTTAACTGTAAAACGTTGAGTACTTGGTCTCTGCCTACGGAGATTTACAAGCAGGACCCGTAATCGGGCGGGCGGCTATTTTGAATAAGTCTAAATCTTTCTTTCTTTTGGAGTAGTAGTGATTTGGTTTGGGGTAACGTGAATATTATCATTATATTGATAATCTTATTTCTTTGGTTGTCCAATTACTAAGCACAATACGCAAGATACTTACACCGGCCTTCACGGTGTAGAGTATGATTTTCAATAAATTCCTGTAATTAATTAAGGTAAATCTTATTACCGATATTTTTAAACGGTTAAAATGTGATCTTGAATTTTAACCATTTCACCAGAACCGAGACCCCTGAAACTGAAGCGTTTCAATGAAACTTTCAGTTAAGGGTTCAAGTTAGAAATTCATCTCCTAAAAGTCAACTTTTCACCTTCATGTAACCTTTTCAATACTATGACTACTGCTTCTGATATCTCTGGTACCACATCGAACTTCTAATTACCCATCACGCTTTACCCTCAGATTATTTTTTGGTAGTTTTTTTCATTTCGCCGAGAGAAAATTTCAAAAAAATAATCCTTCAACGGTAAACTAAAAAGACATATTGCCGACAATATACTCCGCTCCGAATCTCATCTAGCTAAATAATACCTCAATTCCACTGAAAACGGACGAATACCGACTACTTACTACAAATTCTATGTCATTAGCACAACAAGTTAGCACCAATCTAATTCATTACAACTTATGGAACTCAGTTGAAATCCATGAGTCTCAATTCTGTTCTGGATTCCCAGCTTCTAAATTAAATCTCGATGATCCTGATGACTTAAAAGAATGGGTTATCCCCAAGTTAATGAATGATAAAGATATTTCTTCAGATGAAATTGAATCTTGGTTTGTTAAAGTTACAAAGATATCGTCTAAAAGACCAAAGAGAATTACAATTGCTTTAATTAATGACGATGCTACAATTGTTTATTATTTTATTCATGATGGAATTGTAAAACCAAGACAGAATTAGTTAATATCAATCTCCTCACTCTCCTTGGGTAGATAGCCCTGAGGTTTTATAGGAACCCATTGTGAGACGCTCCACTGGTGCCTATCCGGCGAGAACGACTGCGTTGAGCTCTTCTCTCTTCGGTCGTCCTACTAGCCCTACTGGGAGTATTTAATTTCCCCGAAGCAGAACAAAGCTCGACGCAATCATCTTGCCCGAGTAGGGGCCTAGCGGAGGGGAAACTAAGCAAAGAGTACAATATAGCCCATTACGACTCATATATAAACATACTTCAAACACTGGATACACAATAACTGGAGGTATACGATATCGCACTGCTAGTATTATTGGCTCGCTACGGTAGTATTTTTGTTGGTAGCATTCATATTATCTAAAACACTACAAATTATTGGGTTTAGGTCACCGCCAACACCGCTAGTTGGGAGTAAATAAATACTTCTTAATCCTGTATTCCATTTCTTCTCCTGAACCCATAAAAATCATCACCGCTATCATCATTAACAGCATTTACTTCATTATTACTTGAATTATTATTACCCAATTCATGATCAAAATCATCTGAAGCATTTGCTTCATCCCTCATTATATTACTTTTCGTTTCATCCTGTTCCTTGCCATGATATGCTTCAATGCTATCAAATTCATCATTACCACTGTAGTCATCATCAAGGTTATTATCAACGAAATCAAATTCACCTTCATTATCTGAAGCATATCCCATATCACGATTTAAATCTGGATCATTTTCTTCGCGGTATCCTTTCCTACCAATCGCCAATTTATTCATTATCACAGATTTGTAACTGGTGGATCTCCCAATTTCAGACCCACTCACACCAATCGACGAACGTGAATTTGATTTACTATCAAAATTCATCAGACCATCTTCATTACCAAAATCTAGTTGATCCGTACCAAGGTAATCACTGTAAGGATATCTGGTACTCCGGCGACTTTTATCTTCATCTCCTCTGTAGTACAGATATTTTGAATGAACGCTATTCCTTCTTCCATAGCTACTGCTATCATAATACAGTTTACGTCTGCCATATGAGGCGCCAGAGGAGTGTCCACCTCCAAATGTTTGTAGTGGAGGCAGCTCTCGCTGCGGCAGAGTTGCTGCTCGGTAAGACAACTTCCCGTTGTAGTTATTTGTACAATATACGATTACTTTTTCAAATTCAATCATAAACTCTAATATGTCCAGTTCTTCTATAAGGTCAGGCCCAAATGTCATACACTCATACAATTCTATTAACCTTTTGATATCAGGTATGTCTTGAACTTGGAAATTGAAATTGGGGTCTGACTGGTAAACATTAAACACGTAAATCAAAATTTCTCTGAACGATAAATTTCTAGGTAAATCAATCTGAGTTAAAATTTTCCCATCAAATTTGAATTTGTCACCAATTGATCTCATAATGTCCTCGTAGCATGTATCGGGAGGAAGAATAGAACCAGTGCATGACTTAACCATATCCCCCAAATGTCTTCTACGGTTATAGTTTTGTAAATTACGCTCCTGGACATACTCAGGAGGTGATAACCCAGGGTAGTTGATAATTATCAGATTGTTACTCAAGGGTCCAGCTCTTTCGGTAACTTCTTCCAGCTCTATCCATTTCTTTTGAATGTAGTCAAAGCACCGATTCGGCATATCACCTTTACCGGGGATGTAAACCAGTTTCGATGGTATATCATTCATCGTCACTCTATTCTGTAATATTCTCAGCAAATACAAAAATATAGTGACAAGAACAAACACCACACAGACACCAATAACAATAAAAACTTTAATACCGGAAAAGGATGCGGTCGAAGATTGTGCAATCACATCAATAGGGGTAACCGATATAAGCAAGGCTGTGAAGACAAGCAATAAAAACAATGAAAAGGTATAAAACCATCTGAAAATAATTCGAGGAAACTCAAAAAGGATAAATGGAGTTGTTTCTGGCTCGTAGAAGGGCGCATATGTTGTATGTTGACGCTGTATTGTACGTGTAGGAGAAGCTTCACTATTTTGGTCTCGTATTACTCCACCTTCAGCAACGCCTGTACTAACATTGCCTGGATTATTTCCATCTAAATCAACCGCCCTCGAGCGACGTCCTCGTAGCGACTGTGAGTATACAGACTCATCCGATCGTATAGATGGTTCCTGAGATATATCAGCACTCGCTAGACCTAAGTGCACGTGAAGCATCTTCGAAATCCTTACTCCGTTTCGTTCAATTAAAGTAGCTTCTTACCTTTCCTTTGCTCTATGGCTGAGTATATATATATATCTGTGTATTATGGTATTACGAGCCCTGCCGATAAAATTGACACTACATACAGGATATAATCTGAAAACATAAATTGGCTGCAAAATTATGACCCCTAATGAAACGAGAAAGATTAAAAGAAAGAAGGAATTCAAGAAGAGCAATTTGCAAGGCAATAAGAGAAGCAAATAATGCATATGAACAGTCCAATAATTAAAGAGAGAAGGTAGTCCTTTAATTTAATACTTGGGTAATTCTGCCATGGAGATTATTAACCTACATGGAACAATTTCACATATTGTCTTGAAATGACATGGACGAATAATCACTTTCTTATAGGTAACGCGCCGCTAGGGCACCTATCCGGGGAGGAAAATTGCATCGAGCCTTGTTTCCTTCGGGAAACTATGTAACATACTCCCAGTAGGGCTAGATGTACAATGGAAGCAAAAGTAGTTAGGTGTCCCAGCCGGAAAAGCGCCAGCGGGGTGTTTTTCTTTCCCATTCGAAATCATTTTTCTTATATAAACTGTCACTCTACCAAAGAGAAAGAAAAGAGCTACTAACAGAATGGAGTAATAGTTCCAAATGGTAGAAATGGTTATTAAAATAAGAGAAATGCAATACTTTCTATAATAAATAATATTTTCTAAAACAGAAAGTTTAGGAAATTTCAAAATTTGTAATATAATAGGGGTGATATCTGGGCTTCTTTATCTTGATAAATCTTATAATGTAAGCTACTTCTTCAAAAATACGTATTCAGTAATTGACAAAGTACTTAACTAAAAGAAAATGAGCAGTAAAGATGATAACGCTAACCAGGTTCCTCCACCATACCAACAGCAATGCGTGTCAGAAATATACAATACACCAATAAACAACCAGAGTATTCAAAAGAAGAAGAAATGCAAGTTATGCTGTTCTTCTCAGACGGTAATATATTATGTACTCCTTATAGTTTTGACCCTTGCTCTTTTATTCTTAACAGTTTGGGCTGTCAACATAGGTGTCCATAAAATTAAAAATGGTTAATGTACACTTCTTTTTCTTATTATAGTACCCATTGCTTTTTATAAATAAGAAAATAAGAGTCAGTGGTACCATTATATCATATCATTTTATACCTCCCCAACCTCTTTATAATTGAATTGATTTACATTTTGAATGCTCAGCACTCAAAACTTTGACTTTTAACAACTGTAAACGAAGAGTTAGATTATAGAGAGAGAAACTCATCAAAAAAATTCTATATGTTCTAAGGATGATTAGGAGAATAGTAGATACGTCACTAATCAATAGTGCTACACTCGTAAGACTTTACATTCCACCAAACATTAAGTATTGAAGAAACGCCTACCGAATTATACTAAAGTGGTCAAAAGCAATGCACGTGACATGCAACCATCCGAATACAGTAATGATTTTATAAGCAAGGCTGCAAATTTCTATTTAAATGACATATATCAACCTGAGATATAAAAAAAACCCTTAAAAATTTATGAAGTAGTTACACCATAATTAAATTCAAATATCTCTTTCTCTACAGGAATTATTTCAAACAACTCCAAAAAAGTTAGGAAATATATAATATATTCTTTATTATATGCCACTTTTTTATTACTTGATGGGGTGATCAGAGAAGTAATCCAATTTAATCAGAAGATTTTTATTATAGAGACAGGCCTACAAAATTTATCAACAGTCTCTTCCTTACTGTACGGGTAATTAGGAATATAAAATTATAACCCATTATCAGTTGTCTTTGTGAGATATTTGGCAAGCCTCAGCGATATATCAAAAAATGAGTTTCACGTGATGTATGCAACCATTTACATTCAGAGGATATACCGGCTGCAAAAAAATATCAAAGATTGTCTTTGTAAACAAAAACCCAAACATAAAAAAAGAAGGTATAAAGCCAGCTATTTCTGACCTTTATATTTTTGATTTATTTTCTTCTTTCAAACTTTATAATAAGCTAAAAAATTATATTAGAATACTTAACATATACAAATGTCACCATCTAGTCGCACTGAAGGCGAGAAGAAGTCAAGTATCCTTCCAAAGCACCATGATCAAGGTTCATCTTTAGATAGTGCAAGCCAAACTAGTAGCAATACAACTAAACATTATCCATTAGATAATCAACCTTATGCTCCTAAAAGCAAGTAATGACGTGTCACAAATTTACAATCCACCAAATCACCCGAATATTTCACAGAATAATGGTAGCATGAACAAAATTGATTGGTGCTATTGGTGTGTGGCCATAGTAATAATTCTGGTAGGAGTCATATTGACTTTTGGGTTTATATTACTTTCCGTCTTTTGTTTTTTTCAATGAAGTATCTCCATCATCAAAGGCTTTCAATAAAAACATCATAATTTTCTTTCTTTCAATGGAAATTAGTATAAAACTTTAAAGGTTAATAGAATTACGATTTCTTCATCCTCTGAATAGTTGTTTCACCGGTTGAACAGGATATCTTATTGATAAAAAAATTTTCAGCAAAATGAATAATCATAAAATAAGATCTACTCTTTAAATCAAAATGACGGACACACCCCGGTAGCTCAAGAACGTCACAACCAACAACCCAGTCCAGGAAATTCACAAAACAAAAATAGTAGTCGATAAATACTCAAACCACGGACCTTAGTGATCCGATTGATCCACTGAAGCTTCTCTTGTTTGTTTTCTTCTTCTATGTGCTCTATTTACATTTTTATTTGCTTGGTTGACTAACTTAATCCTTAAGTTGCCGTATGGAGATCAATTGTGAATTATCATCTAGCAATTGAACAGGTGAATAGCTCGAGCCCATTGTTATTAATTGTTTTATTTGATGTCCAACATGCTAGGATTATCTATGGGGAGAAATATTCTTGATTGAGTGTAGGATCAATATCAAACGGTTGCAATTTTACTCAGATATTGATTTGTTCCCATTTACTTATAAGTTTTCATCACCTAATTGTCAACGTTGGATATATGACAATCTATACAAGCTCTGTACGATCGATTGGTAACATGGTGATATATTCCATGAATGTAGGTTTGCAATATATGGCATCAACATCACACCTTTAGTAATTTAATCATTTTAGTTTTGGATTATCAATTTGGGAATCCATAACTGTAGCAGCACTGAGAAGCAAAAAGTTTGAACCTGACCTAAGGAGTGTTACCAAGATTTTAATTGTATTACGGCCAAATTAAACAGTATCGCAATTAAAGCGAATGGTAAGTAAAATAATTACGAGAAGATATCTTTAATTCACCCAAATTGATTCTTTTACATCATACCCTTTGAATTGTAGTATTTTAATGGAGTCTGGCACTGAAGTTGCTCTTGCTGGATAGGCACCAGTAAAGTAAATTGAAAATACATGTATGTATATTTGTGTGTATGTATTATGTAAATGTGGAATACTCACTAATGGAATACAGCATCCCATTCACTCTTCAGTATAGATCATGGATAGTGTTTTCTACTCCTATGGTATCTTGACATATGAATATGGTATTCTTGGTAGTGAAGTACTTAGGCGCGTGACAATGTGGGTCGTTAACCATTATAGATAAGGGAAAAAAAGAAACTTATATTAAATAACCAAGGAATTGGCCGTGTCGTAACGTCTACCAGAGGAACGACGCGTTTATTATCCTGGTTGCATTGTCGTACTGTGGCCTCGAAACTTAAAAAAGCTTTGTTGTGGTCATCTCTTGATCGTGGCATACATTTAACTCGCGGTATTTTGGTTGTGCTTATCTATGTTGCTATAATTTATATCTTTTGGTGCAAGGTGCCAACCACCCAAATAGTTGATTTGATTCTTCCTCTAGATCTCTTCTTATTGCTAACAAGGTTACATGCAATCAGACCAACTCATTACATCCTCGCTATACAGTCTATACAAGTCTGTGTTCTGTCTACTACCCCAGCTTTCAGCCACTCCACCGCGTGACTTTACCCTAACAACAAAGTTGTATGATCCACAAATCTACCAGCAAGATAAAGTTGCTGAAGAAGGGGTACTTACTTCTGGCCAACTACTTCGTGGCATACTGACGCTAGTCGTACACAAGCCGATGTATACTAGCAGCATATCAGTAAAGTTTACTGGTCTCTCTACATCGGACTTCACTTCAACAGTAATCTTAGATGATACAATTGCCTGGGATTACGCTTGCGATGACTTCTTGTTGGAGGGAGTCTATACGTACCCCTTCCAGTTCATGATCGCTCTGGACTTGCCAGAGTCTTATAAGTCCTCATACCTAACTATTGCGTACCATGTTGAAACACAAGTTTGGAGTAGTAGCGATGAGGCAGAACACAGCGATATTCAGACTGTTACTCTTGTAAAGTGCATTCCCAGGGAATCAAGCGTTCTCTCTGACCCGCTCACAATGACTGGTAACTGGAGAAATTTACTAATGTACGAGTTTTATTTCCAAAATAAAGTGGTGTTCCCTGACTTGCCCTACACGGCTTCTCTTACCGTTTCCGCTATATCAGCTCAGTGTTTCGAACTTCACAACATCTCAGTATGGGTGGCCCAATACATCGAGGTTAAGGGAAGATTAGTTGAAGCCAATAAGTTTCTACTAGACGAGCAAGACATAGCTGACTCTGATACATCGGAGTTTATTCTACTGGTTAGCTTTCCATCACTACTGAATATGCAATTGTATGATCATATATCTTACACAAAGAGGCTCCTCTATCCAGATTTTGGAAAGATTGGCTCTGATGTTCGTATACACCACAAGATAAGCATCGAGGTTCAATTAAGTGAGGTACAATGCCATGATATTAACCTTGATATTGGTGACACAAATCTTGGGAGTGCCATTGCGTTCAAGCACCCAATCTCCCCTATTTACTTCCACTCTTGTCGACCCCACTTGAGTAAAAATCGTTTTAAGAAAGTTGAACTAGCTTATAGAGCTCCCATCATGTTTCTCGATAAGAGATCTCTACTGGGAATCGTATCTCCACCAGTATACCAACATTCTATTGATAGTACTTCCCCCTCATCTGAGCCTGAAGTTGTCTCAGACTGGGGAACCCCACCACCATACCTGCCTTAAGCTAAATATTGTATCTATCTCATTATCTCTTTAATGTTATCTTGAGTATATTATAATATTACATATCTATGTCATTTTCTGTATTCCCGTTCGTTTGTTTGAATTTATGTTTGCACGTCAATTACTCTATGGGTTTCTATTCATCATCACTGTCTTCATAAACAGGTATATCATCAACCATGTTTTCTTCTTCTCTCCTTCTTTCTTCCACTCTTGGTTTTTTGACAATTCTTTCATCAGATATCGACTCACGATGATGTCCATGTAGTTGTGGGGGTTGACGTTGATGTTGAGAAGATGGTGGCGGTGCTTGTGATTTCCTCCTTTGGTCTCTCTCATACTGTCTTTGTTTCCAAGCTTTTTGTATCAGTGAACATTCACTTATTAATTCAGCTTCACCAACCCCATCTTCTATACTTCTCAAAATTTTCTCTACAATTGTCGAATGGTTCCCATTACTCTTATCATTTCTGAATCTTAACATTTCCCAATACTCCAGTTCTTTGGCAGTTCTTCTACATTCAACTATTCGACCTTGAAGTGGTTCTTTCAAATTCTTCAACTTCTCCCAATCCTCTTCGGAAAGTAATAACTTCGCAAAATCTTCGTACTCAGCACCCCCCTTCCACGATCTTAAATGTATACACTCTGGAAGCGAGTCATAGTCTGTGTAGGTCAGATCTGGATCTCTAGCATCCATATCAGGGTCTTGAAATTTATTGAACTCCAACTTCAACTTAAAATCAATGGTATTTTCTTCAGCCGGTTTCCACTTCAATAATGATTGATCCGTACCAAATACATACGGAGTTTCTGCACAAGTGAAAATTAAGCCATCTGACTCGTGGAATAATTGGTCCTTCTTAGCAAGGACATCATCGGCATGGTAGGACGACGTCATAATCTTAAAACTAACCTTAAAGGGGAAATCATCTGCATTTACAATCTCAGGGTTCTGCATCTTGAAATGATCGAATGGCTTCATGATATGCTCCGTTATGTATCCCAATCTTGTCAGTAATGGTCTTTTGGTGATATCTTTCCCGTTAACGGCCAAGGCATCAAATATACAGTAACGTAAAACGGGCTCAGCCAAGTTCTTAGTCTCAAGGACCAACTCACCATCAAGCAAAGTCCCGTGATGGAAGCTCTCTTCGTTCTTATTAGTCTCCTTGGTTAACGGGAAATGTATGTTTGGAATATAATAATAGTCATTCTCTCTTGTAATCAAAAACACACCTTCACCCTTATCAGGGTGGTACACAATAAACAACAAACAGCGTAACCCATCAGTCTTCTCACATACAAAGTAGTCCTTTGTCTTTAAAGTAGTCAAGTGATATCTTTCAAACGAAACAGGCTGTGAGCCTGGGAACGCTGGGTTCTTTCTTCCAAGTAGTTCAGCAACCATATATCTCAAATCCTGCGTTTCATCCCTAGGAAGCAAAGTCCCAGGTATTTGTGGCATATCCCTCTCTTCCAATTGAATCATTATGCAGTATCTATAGCTCACTGACGGTTAATTATGAAGAGTTGTCTCAATTTGAATTGTTATGGTATAGTATTTTTTTTTCAGTTTCCAAACTACAACTCTTTCAATATATTATATGCAGGAAAATCAACAACTTATTCCTGTCATCACAATTTTGTTACCGAGTAGATTTAAAGACAACCTTTCGGCGGATTCAGCAATTCCATCTCTTCTGTGAGCGTTAAGTTAGAACTATTAATTATGTGTATTAAATATATGTATTAATATATGTATATGCAAAGTACACATGATATTACCATGGGTTTGCATCTATATCGTCATCACCCCAATTTTTATGGGCTAAAGAGCTTGGAAGTTGGACTTCCTTAAATAATTGATCACCTTTGAATATATTTTGTTGTTTAACTGGGGAGCTTAAAATATCAAAAGAATGTCCATTATATGAAGACGCGGCTGCAATTTCTTTGTCATCATCAATTTCTTTTTCTTCTTCTTCTTCTTCTTCTTCTTCTTCGTCGTCGACTGGATGCTCATAGGTTCTATCTTGGTCCTCCTTGTTTCTTGCAAGCAATTCATCGACATCGTCTTGCACAGCAATTGGTAATGATGGTTGAAACTTCTTCGCTCTATACACTCTAACACCACCAATACCTGGTCCGTAGTCATTGATCAACTCTTGTAAATTTGGTAATGCAACTGGGAAAACAAAGTTCGGGTTCAAGTAAACATATACTTCCTTCAGAAGAAAATTAGTTTGTGTCATATAGTGTAGTTTACTGGTCGAGACTTGGATCTCTCCACGTTCAGCTTGTATCTTTTTCATAAAGTTAATAACAATTTTAGGGATTTTTGGCTCATCAACTTCATACTTGTATAATTTGTTCATGGTTTTGAGGATCTGGAAATAATTGAGTGAATTAAATTCATTTATCGTGGCCACAAGTTCATCTTCATTAGCAATTCGAGACATACACTGAAGAAACTGAAGGAGTTCAAGCGAAGGCTGAAGTTGCGTTTTACCAATATGGAAAAGGGATGTGTAGTAAAAGGGAAGGAAGTGAGGATCGGTTGAAGCAGTCTTAGCCGATGTTGAAACTGCAGGTGTTGGATTATTTGATGTTTTGGATTTGAAAACTGCAGAAATTGAAGTAGCAGCAGATTTAATAGCAGACGTTGCAGCAGCAACAGCTGTTTTCTTTGGAACCTGTAAAGTGTTCAGTAATGTCCCTTTATCAGGAAGAAGCAGTTCTAACCCACCCATTTTCTCAGGCATATTGATTGTAAAAGTATGTCCTCTTAACCAGTCCTCGATCGTTGAAATGTTTAACCTGATTTGAATTGCCTTACCTCTCGTACAATATTTCAGTTGACTGATAATTCTATTGAAAATGGTACAATTGATATGGTAGAAGACCTGACTGAATGTTTCCAAATAGAATAAAGTATCAACTTGATGTAATTTCAAAACATAGTCCAATGCTCCTAATACCTGTACAAATCTAATCGGAGAGGGTTTCATAAGCTCACGCTCACTTGGTGGATATAACATGTTAAGGATATCATCGTAAGAAGATGGATGTTTCTTTTTGGTTTTGAAAAGATTCCAATCCTTAGCGTATAGCGCATTCGAAACATCGACCAAGTTAGTGAAGTCCAAGACACACTCATCAACGAGTGCATTCAATCTCGTGTTAACGGAAAAGGACATAGTTGCAATTAGAGATTGAACAGTGTTAATAAGCTCTTGAAGAAATTTTGGGTAGCTCTTGTAAATATTATTCTTCGACATGTAAAAGTGCAAAAATTGAATCACAGAAAGCCAGTAACTAAGCAGAACAATGTCGCCCCCACTACCAGAACCAGACTCTCCATCTTTGTTGTCCAGACTACCACTGTTTATGGCTTCACCGGTGAATACTCCAGACTTTGTATTGGTTACACTTCTCAATCTAGCAATAAAGCAGTCAAAGAGAAACTCAGTTAGCTTGGTGCTTTCTGCCTTCATGTGTGCATATCTGAGTAGTTGGAAGACTATGGCAGCAGGAACCTTAGTCTCGTGCTGAATGGGCCCAGTCTTGGAAGTTCTGAGCAGGAAAATGTAGTTCAACAAAGACGGGATGTCAGAATCAGAAAACTTGATGTATTGGTCCGGGAGGAGCTTAGCATAGTCAAAAACAGGGAGAGCAAATAAAATCGGGTCTTCTGCCAATTTCCTTTCCTCGACATACAGGGCAACCTTTTCCCTTTCCCTCTCCTCAGGATCCCCGTCCTCGTTGTCGTATATTGTGTCAGCTGTTATGGTCTGAAGCTTGATCTGCGTAGCCAAGTCATCAATGTTGTCATCAGGAGCATCAAACGACTGGTAGAAGTCGCTTGCGTCCTCACCTTCTTTCACATCTTCAGGGCGGAATATGTTGTGAGACTTAAAGTATTCGTACATCTCGTCGTTCGTCGGGTACACCAACGAGATTGCATTCTTCTTGCTGCCCATGCCACCTGGTGCTAAATAAGGATCAGCCTGGTGGTTGAGAAGAATCTTTACAAGCGGGAGCTTGTCCATGTACACTGCCCACATGATAGGGGTGTACTGTGCAAGTGATGTATCCGGTAAGTCAGGGTTGGCCCCATTCTCCAAGAGAAACTCCAACAGTTGTATGTGGTTAAAGAAAATAGCATATATGAGCGGTGAAATCCCAGTAGCCTTAGTATCGTTCACCAAAGCAGGTACATCCTCAACACTACGCACAACGGCCTTAAGCGTATTAACATCGTCCTTCGATGCTGCAAGCAAAAACTTAGCAATTACTTCCTTGTTGTCCAAGATTAAAGACTTTTGAGAAGCAACAACCTTTAAGAAATAAGGATCATTGGCAAATACAGAAACCGTAGAGATTATATTTGAAGTGTTATTTAAAATCGACGTTCCCGAGTTCACTGCCCAAGCATCCATTGTTTATTCAATTCTCTCTATAAATTTCCTAATGAATTAAAATAAAAGGGTTTTTTTAGGCGCTGTTATGTAGGTGCTGTTGACGGATCATATATTACGGGGTCCGGTAAGCTATCACGTGACCGTAAAGGCAGCAAAAAAAAAATGATGAAAGAAGGAAATAGCTCATCCACGCATGTTTGGAACCGTAATTACGAATAGCTTATCTTTATCGTATACAGAATGTTCATATCTGATATGAATATAGTGTCTCTTAAATTAATTATCTAATAGGAAATAGAAATGTTACGAGATAATTATTGGTGTACCCTACTTCTTTCGGGTGGTACCGCTCGGATCAGGTCAGGGATTGCATCAAGCTTTGCTCCTCTTTGTGGATATTATTTTTTCACCGTATTTCTGGAATTACCAACTGAAGAGAGACGAGCACAACGAGCTATCTAAAGATGAACCTTGGTGGTGGTGCGTTAGAAGAATACTTGATTTTTGAGCACCTTTTCAGTGAATTAAGGATAACATTTGTATATTTTAATTATTCCAATATAACCTTTTTCAAAAACAGAAGAAATCGTAAAATATTTATTTTAAAAAGTCAGAAATCTCTGGCCATATACCTTTTTCTTATGTTTTTGGCCTTCATTTACAAGGCAATCAATTTCTAATTCTGTTTTTGCAGCCAGTTTTATGTCTGCATGTAAATGGTTGCACATCACGTGAAATACCTTTTTACAGGTATGAAAGAAGCTCCTAATCAAAGCAACACACAACTAAGATTAAAAATTAGTATTAAGTATCTTATATTCCCAATTAGCTACACAATATGTAAGAGGTTATTAACAGGATTATCTGTACTATATTAGATATTTTAAATTGTATAGTATACATCTACACAATTTTAACTCAACCTCAAGGTTTTAATGCGCCATTGCTAAACAACACCTACACAAGATCAATGGTAATAACAATACTAGACAAATTGAATACTTTTAAAGTAAAAAACCAGTCAAGTAACTTACATATTACTTATTGGTGGATAGAACTTATTTTTAATATATGTGCTTAACCTCTTAGGACCAATTTCATTGAAATGGTTCCTTTTAACTTACGGTCTTTCACAACGAGCTTACTCATTAACATTAGTTGCACCAACCACACACTACCGGATAATAGTGTGTGTTTAAATTTAAAATTGAGACTTATCGTGACAATCCACTGGCGCCTTTCCTATTGAGTCGCTCTTCTAATCCCTACTGAGAGTAAGAGGAATTTTCCTGAAGGGAATTCGACACTGTTGTCCCGTCCTTCCCCCCAACTAGGGGTCCTAGCGGAGCAGCACCACTACCATCGTTATCTTCATTGATGTTGAAAGACGCTCCGCTGGCGCTAATCCGGCGTGGTCGATTGTATCGAACTTGTCTCCCCTCGGTCGTTATTCTAGACCTACCGGGAGTAGTATATCTCCTCGAAGAGGAGCAAAGCTCGATGCAATCGTCCTCGCCGGATAGGCGCCAGCGGAGCGTCTCACAATGACTTGAGTATTGATATAATAAGCCCTTCTCCGGCTTGGAAGACTGCGTCAAGCTTGTCTCCCTTCTGTCGTTCCTCTAGACATTCTGGGAGAAAGATGTGTATATCCTTGAAGCGGAGAATAACTCGATGCTGTCTTTGTAGGATAGGCGCCAGAAGAGTATACTAAGATAATACAAATATTTAATCAATAAAAGGTACTATGAAAGATATTATATCGAATCAAAAATACCTATAAAGCAAATACGACATTCTGGAGAGCTAAAGTGAAGCTACATAAGTGTTGGACAAGAAGAATAAAGGAGAAGAAGAAGGAGAAGAAGAAGAAGAAGAACGACCCTGGTCAATTTTACCTTGATTGATGTGTGGAATTTGGTTTACACGAATGAAAAGATTACCTCTTTTTCATCATTGCACCTATTGATATAAAGGATGTAATTATCTGACTACAAAATAGCTTAATAGCTTATTTGAAATTGTTATATGATACATGCTGAGGTGTAACTCAGCAGGAGTTAAGGGTAGATAACGCATACACGTCTCATATCATTTAATGTGGTGGTATCACGTGTATTGTAAGAGGCAGTTTCGGGCAGGCAGAAAAGATACCAAAGGAAAATAAAAAGATAGAAGAGGGAAAAAAAAATCAAACACTTTTAAAAAAGAAGAAGAAGAAGAAGAAGTTTCTTTTTTGATTTTAAGAGAAGAAAGGAGGAAGATGGCACGTGTACAACAGAGGTATCTCTTTATTATTGCTTTATCGGCTTTCGGGCTATTTTTGTTCCTCGTTGGACAAACTATACTAGGAGCAGGTGTGGAGAGCCCGCTGGGTAAACAGACCCCACAGAAGCCTAACCAGCTTCAGCAACAACAGAGTCAGCCGGAGGTAGAAATAGATAAGCTGCTGAATAAGGTGTTGGATAACTCGATGGTAGATAATGCGCAGCAGATTGAGAAGCTCAGTCCTGAACAGGCAGCTCTTGCTGCTGCCATAGAAGAATTAGAGCCATGTTCCGTGATAAACCCCATCAACCACGGATTTATTGATCTTTCTTCACTTTCTTCGGTGAAGAACGAGGGTAAGGCCTTGTCTTGGACAGCCAAGGGGTACGATGCCGGACTTAATTTTACTCTCGGTGTCTGTACCACTCCGTTAAGACAACTGCAACTAGTGAATGAAGTACTTGACGTAGATAACAATACCGAAGTTGGTGCGTTTTTCATAGAACCAAAATCTCAAAAGTACATTTCCATTGGACAGGTATCACTGGAACCAGTATTTAGGGGCAGAAAGTTAACGCTTACGTACACAGGTGGATCGTTCTGTCCCGGAATGGTTGACACGAAGACTGGTGACAAGGTGAGAAGATCATCGGTGCTATCTTTTGTGTGTGACAGGGAGATGCTTGCAAAGGCATCTGTCTCCTATGTTGGCTCCCTAAACGACTGTAGTTACTTCTTTGAAGTCAGATCTCACCATGCTTGTCCAACTGCAGCCAAGGCAGATAATCTTGCCGTAATCTGGATCTTTCTTGTTATTTTACTAGCTGCTGTGGCAGTTTATGGTAGTGGTGGATTCTTATACAAACACATGAGAAAGCAAAGAGAGAAAGCTGAAAAATAGCTTCTTTTCTCTTCCCTATTCCCTATCAAGCAATAACATGCTTTAATCTGTAACATAATATAAATAACAATCAAATATACATATATATATATATATATGTATAGTCCTGTATTAATATAAGGCATTTTAGATATTTCTTGGAAGCAGAAGTTATAATCTCAAATATTATTGAACATAACCTTTGAATCGAGAGAATTACATTAGTTTAATATAGGAATATCATTTATCAACCCATCACGCAGTAGACTAAACAACTAGGACTATTACAGTACACAACAACCCTCCATCCAATTAAAGTCATAGATATCGCAAGACGCTCCGCTGGCGCCTGTCCGGCGAGGACGATTGCATCGAGCTTTACTCCCCCACGGGGAGATATTCTTTTCCCTTAAAAAATTAACATTAGAGTGAAAGATCCAGTTTCCAGTTTCCCAGTAATTGGGTGCTGATTCTGGTGGGCCGATAGATGTCAAATGGTTTAAATTAATGAAAGCAGGCAGTTCTTGGACATTACTCACTGGGTTGAGAAGAGTGGGTAAAGTAAAATGCTCAAAGTAAGTGTCTTCTACAGAAAATACATATAGCTTTGTATCCACTATAGCGGAATTACTTTCCTTTATATCATACATAAATTAGGCCGCAAATTAGGGTTGTAGGAATTTAACGGCGGCTGAAAATTATACTGTGGCTCATATGCATGAGTACGGACATTAGAACACTATTGCGAGTTTAATATAACTAGCACCACAGCACGTGAATTCCATAGTTTACTTGGATCATACTATTTATGCCATAAATTTCTACCTTCATTTGTTTCCACCACTTTATCCTGGTTCTTTTTCTTGTTACATATTCTGTTGTTGATCAAAATGACAATTACATTCCCAAATTCCGTAGCGGTAATTGGTGCTGGTCCTTGTGGAGCAGGGTTCGCTAAGGCTCTTATAGCTGAAAATTCCTTCGACAAGGTCCAACTCTTTGAGAAACGTGAAGACTTTGGTGGTCTTTGGAATTATACAGGTGATCAGGATGGTGGACAAGAAGTTGGTGATCTGCTTACTATCCCTTCAGAAGATCCTAAGGTTAAGGTAATTCCGTTGGAAGCTGGTGATAAGTATGTCTGGAAGTCCCCTGTTTACGACACCCTTGATACGAATGTGCCCAAGGATGTCATGAGTTATGCAGATGTTCAATTTGATGAGAGCTTACCCCTTTTCCCACACAGAGATGATGTTAGAAAATACATGAAGAGTTATGCTGAACCATTGCGTGAATACACTAGATTCAGTACCCAGATCATTGACGTCAGAAGAAATCAGGATAACACTAGGTGGACTGTCACGTCGAGACCCATACTGTCAGAAACCAAGGGTGGGACTGTTTCCGCTGGTACTGACGTTGTCGAAGACTATGACGCTGTTGTTATTGCTACTGGTAACTACGAGCTTCCTTATATCCCTAACCGGGAGGGACTTGCAGAGTGGCACAAGAAGTACCCTACCTCTATAACGAATGCAAAAAATTACAGAAATCCTGAACAATTCAGTAATTCAAAGGGTAAAATATTGGTTGTGGGTAACTCTGCCTCTGCCAACGATATTTGTTACCAGCTTGCAACCAGTCTTGGTGAAGTAGTCTACAAGCTGAAGAGATCAGAAAATGTTATGCCAGCTGGTTCTTCACCTTTAATTAAGATTGTACCCGATGTCGCCAAATTTGATCCAGAAACCAAATCTGTTCATTTCATTGACGGTACTGTTTTGAAAGATATTGAAAAGGTTATATTCGCTACTGGTTACTTACACTCGTTCCCATTCTTTAACCAAGTTGAACCAGACGTGCCTGAATTGGTAACGAATGGGAAGAGAATTTATGGGATCTACGAACATACTTTACTCTACAATTACCCAAATTTGGCTATTTCAGGTGCTGCAAGATATATTTTACCCACCAGAACTTCGGAATCACAAGGTTCGTGGGTTGCAAAGATATGGTCTGGAAAGATACCACAACCACCAAAGGAGCTTATGGTAAATTGGGAAAGGGAAAGAGCTTCAAAATCAGACAATGCCGTTCATTTCCATGATTTATTTTTTCCAGAGGATGTACACTATGCCAATAGACTCAATAAAGATATTTTAGAAGTAAATACCGGTTTGATCCCATTTTTATGGAGTCGTGAACAAATATCTATTCGTGGTGCTATCAGAGCAGTTAAGGAATCTTATATTGCCTACAAGCACGAAACTGGTAAACTGGCAAAATCATACCAAGAGTTAGTAGATTCTGGACATTTAAAGAAATTTATTTTAAATGATGAAGAAATGAAGGAACATGGGTTCTAGATTAGAGTAATATACATATAGAGATACTAAATATTTTTAATTCATACAGTTTTTTTTTTTACACAAAATCTATGACGGAGTGAACATATAAGATATCCTAACAGGAAGAATTACTCAAAACCGACTCACTCAAAGGGGGGCGTCTTTCAACTTCAATGTTATAACTATGGTTGTAGTATCTCTCTGGGAAGGACAATTATTTTAAGTTTTGTAATCTTAACGGGGAGATCTACTTTCCCCAGTAGAGAACCTACAAAGCTATCAACCCTCTATGCTAGCTGGAATGATTGTAAGCCCCCATCTATTCTAAATTACAGTTGAATGTGGTTAAATAAACATAATGTACATTAAGTGTGCCAAATGGCTCTTCATGGTGTGTCCTATATACTCAGCAGTTAAATGCTGCAATGTCACACCTTTGAAGGGAGGGTTCGTCGAAGCATGAATCTATTTTTCAAAGATTAACGCTCTAAATTGATATTTGAACCGAACTTTTCATATAATTGTGATTTTAATGTATCTAACTTATCATCGATTTCTGAGATAGAAGATTCAATAACTTCAACTTTAGCTTCCAAGTCAGTATTAGATTTTTCAAGACGAGAAATAGCAGCTTCTTGCTTTAATGCTACAAAAACTTCACCTATTTTGTACTGAACCTTATCGTCTTCGTCAAGTAATTCAAGCTCAAGCAATAAATCGTCAAGATATTCCTTTTCAGTATTTAATTTAGCTAATTCTTCAGTAGCTTCATCTTTCTTCCCAATCAAAGTTGAGAACTTATTTATTTTTTGTTGATCATCCCAAGTAACCTCGGTTGCTGTATTCTTCTGTCCTTCAGGAAGTAATTCCATATTGCTTAATATTACGTAATCTTTCTTATTCTTTAAAGCTAGTATGATTAAATCACTTTTTCTTCGTTGGTAGTTTTCATAGGACATTGGAAAATCATATTAGGTAATATGCAGGTAATTTTTAACTAATAATTGGCTGCAAAATGTCTTAGCCACCACCAGTTGAACTAGAAGGATGTCTGAATGAAGATAAGCTTAGGGAAGATCAAAACAACTGGCTTTTGAGGCTAGAAAAGTGCTCTGTGATAGATATGACGATATAAATAGTTGATCTTTATAGGGTGTCGCTCCACTAGGGCCCCTATCCGGGGAGGACGATTGCATCGAGCTTTTGCTCCTCTTCGAGGAGACAATTCATAACTTCCAGTGGGGCGATTAGCAATACCAAAGGGAGGCAAGCTCAACGCAGCTGTCTTTGTCTAGTAGGCGCCGGCGGAGCGTATTGGGATGGACTTCATTCCACACAAGAATACCCGTTTTTCGTGTGGGAAAGATGCCAAGCTACAGAACGAACTACCATAAACATAGTATCGCTACTCGAAAAAAGTGGGGAATTTTCAGATCATGTCAATGCTACAATATCGTTGTTTAGATTGGAATTGTCCAAGAGTAAATGATTTCGAGGAGAAATATTTGAAAGTTAACGACTGACATCGAAGAGGGATATTTCCTATTTTGGACACAATTAGTGACATTTGTTGTGAAAAAGTGCCGTGTAATGGAGACAGATATACAGATAGAAGGTTCATTGTGTCTTTATAGAATATCATCAAACGGCTTTGGTATACTTATCCGCCTGAAGTAGTAAGTATTAATAATCCGACTGGAGATTCGAGGTGCGCATGCTTCCCCTTTGGGAGAAATTCCGTTTCTATACTTGTCTCTTACCAGCTCAAGTTGTTTGAAGACACCTTAACTTTCTGTTTTTTTAGTGGCCAAATTCTACCACAGACACCCTCTGTTATTGTGAGATTGCTTTGGTTTGAATAACGCCGTATACCTCTGTTTCTCTTGTGTTTGTCTCTCCTCTTTCTCTTCCCTTTCCTCTTGTCTCGGACTCAATAACTGTTAACGGAATTCAACGTAATATATACCGGTGTACCGATGCTCGCTTACTGCTGAATGCGGTCAGATGAGCGGGTACAAAGAGATAACGCCTAGAATGTTACCATTACTTCTTCTTCCTTTTCCTTTTTTAAACGTCTATTTTAATTGATACATAAAGAGGAACCACTCCCCGTCGTACCTTGTTATTAGAAATCTTTTGGATCTTCGATTCTTACCTTTTATTTATTTATTATATCACAATGCCTTCTGCCTCACCTGCTGATTTCGAGCTAGTTGAGCTCACTGATCAAGACTTGATTAATTATACTAGAACACAAAATTCTGCTGCTTGGAGAGGTCAATTGTCCGCTGATCAGTACATTGAAAGAGAGAGAGTCTTGGGTAAGACCAAGATTTGCAGCCTGAAGGTTAATAGATTAATCGTGTTTATGCTCCGCAATAAGGCAAACCCAACAGCGAGGTTATGTTCTATCGAACTTTTGATAAGAAAGTCATGGCTGTATAAGTACGTTGATGGTAAGGTTGAACGTAAGGACGTTCTCAGTGGTTGTATTGGTGGAGTATTTACTTATCCAGAACACAGGGGTAAAGGTTTGGCTCAGGTTATGGTTGACAAGCTTGTTGCCCTTGCTAAACTGCATTATTTAGGTGAAGATGGCTTTACATTTTTATACTCTGAAGTTGGTGAATACTATACTAGAAATGGGTTTAAGTCATTCGAAGTTCCATTATTGAAAGTCCCATTGATTCAACGTGATGAAACTCCTGTTGCGGGTGTACCTGAGGTTACAGCTTCGCTCGCTGGTTGTAGTGCTAGCTTACTTACTTACCACCAATTTGGCGATTTGTTAGAATTCCACAATCGTCAATTTGATGAAGAAATTACCAAGAAGATTACAGCAGATCACACGGCTAGAGTCTCTATTAATCCTACTCTGGACATAGTTGACTGGTTCCACATTCGTGCCAAATTTATTTCATCAAAAGTGTTTTATCAACATGATATCGACTTTTCTGATCTTTCTCTTGATCAAATAAATGGGCACTTTCACAAAATTAATCCAGATCATTTTGGGATTCAACTTGTTGACGGCTCTGGTAATGTTATTGCTGGAATAATTTGGACCTATGAATTTAGTTCAGATGCAAATTATGTAACCATTTTGAAGATTGTTACTGACACAAAAAGTAAGTATTCTAGAGATGAACTCTGCAAAGAATTGATTAGCCAATTGAAGAATTTTATTGAAACTCCAAGAGATGAAACTCCCAAATTTGAATTTTCAAAATTGGTCTTGTGGCAATCTGAAATCAGCGAAAATGTTTTAAGCTGGCTCACTGGTGAAGAATTTAAAGGTGTTTCAAACAACTCCAATGGTTCAAGAAGTGCTATTTTGATAAACAATGACGAAGATGACTCAAAATTACAAAATGGTGAATTAATTTGGGAGGGTAATGATAAATTACCATGGTTTTAGCAATAAAGTGATAGAAAAAATTCAACTAATAGAAAATTTATGATTTATAATGTAAAAAAGATAACTAAAATTTAATTATTCCAATATTTTATGTATAAAATGGTATAAAATTGTATTAGAACTATAGAAGAGATCAGCGCGTAACTGTTTTGAAGGAAAAGAAACTCGAGTAAATTGTCTTTATGATTGAGACTTGGGACTTGATTATTGGATAGTTTACTTCTATGACCAAATCATATGCTAAAAAGGTCATAAGAATAGTTTTAACTATTCGTAATCGTCTTTGAATTGCTCCCTCATTTTCATCACAGCATCAAATAGACTGGATTCCTTCACCTCATTTTCTAATCTGGTAACAATATCCTCATCGGTCCAGCCCTTTTCCTGGTAATTTGTCACCTTATCACTGATCTCCTTTAGTTTATCATATACAGTTTGATACTTTGTAATTAACTTTTCATTGAATTTCGGAATCTTAGAATGCTGAAGAAGGAAATTACCACCAGTGTTATCGAATACATTCATATATATAGAAACAAAACTTAGAATGGTTTCAATGTTACGACTGTACTTATTTGATAACTCTGCCAAGTTTACTGGTTCGTCTTTTGAAAGGTTCTTGACTCCAGACCTAAGATGGTACTTTATCGGGTTATTCTCAATATCGTGACATAATTGATACAACCATTCTAAATCAAATAATGTACTGTTAGGTGGTGGGGTACCATTGGCATCACCATCTTCTTCGCCATGGTCTGGTGCAGCAGGTGGGTAAGGGACTAGTTTAGAGAACGTTGAATCGGCCAAAACGTCTATAGATTTCCTGATTAACGAATACTTCGAGGTTCCCAGAGGGTAACGATTGTAAACATGATCTTTGAACTCTTCTAGTGGTTCTGGGAACTCCGCAAAATTCTTTTTCAATTCTTCGTCAACATTAATGCTCGGAACCTCGAGCTTATACAACATACCCTTGATGTTTCCCCAGTGGACGAAACTCTTCAATGCGACAAGGATATCGTGAGACATGAGAGAATCTTCTCCATAATAGTCGCTGATAAATTGCGACATGTAAAAGCCTTCTAACTTCGTGCCGATATGATGATCTGTATGTAGAAAGTTCAACTTGGAAATGATCAACAAATTCAATCCCTGCATAATATGTGTCGGAGTTACACCTTTGAAGAACTCCAACGCGTCGTCCTTGACCTCTGACGGGTTATATTTGGCGTACGTGGCAGTGGTAACTGAAGAACCTTCTTCGTACCACTTGTTCACTTCTAATTGTCTGGCAACACCAACAATGGACAAGCAGAAATCGGAATATTTTTCAAACAAGTCACCCCCAATTGATTGAAGGATATAGTAAGCAGAAACAACAGACAGGAAGTCATCAAGATTGTCGGGGTTTATAATTAGATGCTTGTCTTCTTCACGAATTCTCTGGAAATTATTATTTACAAAACGGTACTTTCTACCCTTTTTGTTGTATTCAAGCTTTTCTAAATCAGAAAGTTGGTTCAAGATAGAGTCAGCAACTTCAATAAGCGCGTCAGATGTGGAAACAAGCGACATCCCTTATTTGTCGCCTTGGTACTAGCTTCTTCAAGGTGTCTTGAATTGTTCTATATGAATTTTTCGGTTAGACGCTGGAATCGTAAACATAGCACCTGCATAAGACGGGAAAGAAGTTTGGCTGTTCATGCGGCTGTGGTTGCCAAATGATCAGACTACTACTGGTTCACTTCATTCCAAGATACCACCAGGTCAATGATTATGATGCCAAGTCTCCTTATCTTTCAAAACCTTTTAAAAAAATGCGCCTTAGTATATGTATGATAATTTTATCACATTAAAAATTTACATAAACTTGAATGGAATGCACTAACCCCAAGAATAAATTTCAAAATTACAATTCAATATGTTACCATGGTACTCTTACCAAGACCCTATCTGTCACCAAGGATTTTCATTGAACATGTATATATTTCGTATTACTATGTTGCTACTGGAAACAAATGTCGCCCCCACCCCCTCCTTGAAGTAAAGAAAAGCTTGGTGAAATTGCCCGGGTAGTAGCCTTAGTTGAGCAGTCCTCGAAAAAAGGGTAATTGGTGATATATTCATTCTTACCTTATCCTATCAAGAAAGGCGAACTATCTATAAAAAACCTTCAGTTGCTTTTCGATTTTGAAAGCAGTTATTCTTGAAGAGGAAATCGATACAACTACCCCCTTCCGTCATCTCCGGTGAAGGAGGCGATAGCAAGGCTTTAATCTTTTTCTTGAAATTATGGTAAAACCGCAATGCAAACGTGTATCTCCTATCCGGGGAAAACGGCTGTGTCAATCCTGGCGCCACTTTGGGCTCACTACTAGCCCTATTGTAGAGTAAATCTCTCCAAAAGGGGTATCTCATAGCCCAATGTGGGACTTCTTTGATATGTTCTTTTGGTGCGGTTTTCATTGATGATGTACAGAACATGTCACTAGAACAAACTATATGACACAGTCAATAGTGTCGAAACCTGCACCTCAAAACAGGGTTGACAGTCAAGCGGGGCCCCGTATTCCACTCTTCTTGCTCTCCTAACTTTATGATGAAATGCCGTACTTGCCGTGCTTTTTGTTAGTGGATGTCACCAGATTTGACTTTATAGCAACCTTCCATCAATTTTACGAAACTCTAAACTTGTCTTAGTACTAAATTGGCGAGTATATAAAGAGGACACTTTAAAACCTAAATATGGTTCTACTTAATCGATATAATCATTAAAAATGACTAATACAGTTAAACAGAACAGTTCAGGTTTTGAAGAAACCGACTACGTCTTATCCAAAATACCAGATCCAAATTGGGTTCCTGGTACCGGCGCCAAATCTACAGAATGGAAGGAGCATAAGAAGATCAGTATAGATCCTTACGAAACCGGTAGAGAAGTTCAACAAAATTATAAGACACTTACTACCGCTGTCGCTCCTAGACCAATTGGATTCTTATCTACAATCGGTAAAGATGGTACATGCAACCTTGCTCCATTTTCTTTCTTTTCTCTTGCTCTGACTGACCCACCAGCTTTCACAGTTAGTATCTACCAGGGAGATGATGGTACAAAGGACACTGAAAGAAACCTCTTGGAAACTAAAGAGTGTACTATTAACATTATATCAGATTGGTTTATTGAAGCTGCAATCCACTGCTCAACCAATGCACCATACGGGGATGATGAATTTGAACTCTCTGGATTAACAAAGGCACCTTCCAAAAAGGTTAAGGCACCGCACGTTGCGGAATCGGCGTTTTCTATAGAAGGGAAGGTTATTCACGATTATCAATTGATGAGTGGGGCTGATTCTACTAAGAGATCAAATCACATTTTCATCATCCAAGGTGTTAACTTCCACGTTAGGGAAGACGTGATTGGCGAGGACAGAATGGCCCTCGATGTTGCAAAATTAAAGCCTGTTATTAGATTGGCCGGTGTCACCTATGGTAGAAATATTATTAATGATATCAAAAAGGCTACAGGTTTGAAAGAATAAATAAATTTTATACCAATAGACAGTATTTCTCTTTCTTATTAGACAGAGAACCGTAGAATAGCACGGCTAGGTTATTTTTGCTATTGGAAATAGGAGTTTAGCAACGATAGGACTTTCAGATTTAAACAGTTCGTATTATTTTATTTATTTTAGCTTGGTAAAGTGAAAGAAGATTCAATGGTCCAGGTTTTGTTTGGGAGCAGACGTTTGAGGTCTTATATATCGCGATTTCAATATACGATTTCCTTTTTCTTTAAATCGCGGACTTACGTTATCACCAACTCTGATCTCTCTTAACTCATCTCTCTCTTTAAAGCGGTGGCGTAACAATGACTGAAATAATTGACTTTGATCTTGACAAGATCTTGGGCTTGTCTACAGCGTCTTGGAAACTGGGCTTGAAAAATGGATCAGCACAGCCGCCAAAGAAGAGAAGGAAGCTTTTCAGTACGTTGGCAGTGGATAGCTTAGATTACACCGAAGTTAATGAACAAATAGCAAATACATTTCAGCCAAATGGAGACAGTGCCGGTCAAGGTAGACGGGGTTGCGGTGCCGACGCATATGTCGAGCTGACTGCTCCATTGGTGACACTTGCTGAGCGATCAATTGCGTTATCTCAGACCTTCCCTGTTAGTGATGAAGTCTTAGCGGGAATAGAAGGTGAGGAATCGGGGTTCACTGGCAGCAGTGGCAATTTATACATCTTCAGCACTGACGACATTAAGGTACAGTTACCGGTGTCAGATGCTCCCTTGATCGTTGTTAAGAACAAGACTAAACATGGGCTTAAGAGAACCGATTTGCTACTCTCAGTGAACGTGCTGGAACTTAACTGGAAATTAATTCAGAAAGAAATTCAACTTGCTAGAGATTTGCCCATAAACAGGCGACCTGAAAATTTGTTTATAACGGGTCCACTGTTAACGGTCTCTTTAAATACAGAGACTTTGGAGGTAACCGTTAAGTTGTACTATAAAATTGATATTTTGCAACTGATATTTGTCCCAAATACGCTAGATCTCATTGGTAACATCAATGGATTGGTGAGAGATCTGGGTATGCAGTGCATCCCCACTTTGTTTGACAAATCATTGGAGAGCAATGCTGAATGTAGTACTCTTGACCCAATCACGCCACAGCTATTTTACACTTGTGTTTCCAACTATACTGCGAGCTTGCCCCTGGTGGACAAAGAATATGATATACCAGAGTTAGAAACTCTGTTAATGAGATTCCAGAGGAAAACGCTTAAATGGCTATTGGAAAGGGAAGGTATGAAGTATGATGGGAGAACCAACAGGTGTATACCAGTTATGATTATTAGCGAAGATTTAAAACAGAAACTAGATAGTGACGAAATTAACGATGAACTTGATGCTAAAATCCATATGATCTTGTCAAAGATTAGTTTTGGTTGGAACTTGGTATTATTTAACGGCAAGGAATACTGGTACAATAGTTATACCGCTAATATATGTACGAGAGAGACTGTACATCGGGTATTATTAGATACTTACTATGGTGCTAACATAGGAAATACCTTCCCGGCAAAAGGACTTCTCGCAGAAGAAATGGGATTAGGAAAAACGGTAGAAATAACAACTTTGGTTATACTTAACCAAAGACCCATAGAGGAAATTAATAAGCCGATTGAAATTTCTTTGAAGCCATATGGGGATTTAAAAACCATCCCCAAGTCAAGGACAACTTTAATTATTTCACCTGAGTCCATTTTAAAACAATGGGTTGAGGAAATTGTCCACTTAGCGCCCACGTTAGCAGTCACCGTGTATCAAGGATTGGATAAATATCCTAAGTTGAATAAGAACGCCAATCTTATTGCCGAGTACCTCAGTGGGTTTGATGTTGTATTTACAACGTACTCTACAATTTCAAAAGAATTAGATTACGCAAATTATTCCTCCACTAAAAAGAAAACAAGATTAAACCGTAGCACTAAGAAATGGGGAGAGGACGGTAGAGAAATAATTGAAGAGAAAGATAACTCTGATTCTGAAATCGAAATAGTTGCCGAATCAGACAACAACTTACTTAAAGAATATCAATCACTTTTTCAATTAACTTTACAGCTGAAAAAGCCAACGATAGCAAACGAGAAAAGCTCAGAAAATCAAAAGGAAACGGATTATGAAAAGGCTCTTCAAGATGAAATACAATTAGCAATTAAGCATAATAAAACTTTGCCATACACGTACCGTATGAATGATCATAGAGATTATCAAACTCCGTTAATGTTGATGCAATTTTGGAGAGTTGTCCTAGATGAAGTCCAAATGGTTTCTTCAAGAATGTCTCGTGCATTTCAGAGTGCATCATTAATCCCAAGACATCATGCTTGGGGGGTCTCTGGAACACCAATAAAGAAAGATTTTGGAGATTTACATTCAGTTTTACGCTTTTTGAAATATCAACCATTCAGTGAAGGATATTATGCAAAGCAAACCTGGGAAATGTTAACAAATACAAATAAAAAACGGAACAATAACAACGGGAATCAAGATTTTGTTAGGCTATGGTCTCAAATTACGTTGAGACACACAAAACTGATGGTTCATGATGATATCAAATTACCACCTCAAAACAGAATCCTACTATCTATCCCATTTAATCCCGTTGAACAAGAAAACTATAATCAATTATTTGAGGAATTCCTTGCTGCTATTTGTCTAGATCAATATGGGAACCCAGTTATGGATGATTGGGAGCCTACACCTTTCATCCTAACGCATATGAGACATAGCCTTACTAGGCTCAGACAAGTATGTTGTAACCCACAGGTTGGTAGATTAAATTTTGGATCGCGTAGATATAAATCCAGGAATCATTTGTTTTATGGACGTGGTGGTCAGGCGGGTGTTACAGCAGTTTTGCAATTGAAAACTTTGGAAAATGTTCTTGATGAAATGTTGAGTAAGGCATCTGATTTGATCTCTGATTCGGAAAAGGAAAAAGCACAGTTGTTTTTAGACCTCGCTGAGTTTTTGGAATACTTATACTTGCCAGAAATTGCCTTGAAAACGCTAAACATAGGGGTATGGGAAACTGAAAGGATCATTTATCGATTGAGCAGACAATTAGATAAACTAATCAATGAATATAAAATTATGAAAAAACGCTTAAGAGAGAATATAGACGGTGGATCCGAAATGGATGAGGATGAAGATGAAGATGAAGATGATGGAGAACGAGAAGATGATGAATTAAGCGAAGTGGAGGACAAGAAAAACTCTGTAGTTCATTCAGTAAAAAATGAAAAGAATGAGCTCCTAGTTAAATTAGAAGATAAAATTACAAGCACTAGGTTAAGACTTCGTTCATGGAATATAATGTTGCATAAATTTTATTTTCTTATTGCTTCATCTCATTTTCAACAGTACGATGAAGAGTTTCAGCAAAAGATAGAGGATGAAGGCAAATATGCACCAATTTTAGAATCCATTCATGGTCTTGATGAATTCAAGCAAGATTTGAAGAAAATTTATACTAGTAAGGATGAACTTTCTCCATTGTTGTGTGGAATCTCCACAGCTGACTTGTTACCAATTAATTCTCTTACCGGCTTTGATGAGAAAGCTTCTATTTCTCCACACGAGTACCAAGAAAAATTTTACTACAATCTAGCTGAAAAGGTAAGAGAGAAAATACTTGAAAGTTCTATAAGGGCCGTTCTGAACGCAGTAAAGCATAAGATTACTGCCAGATCAATTTATGAACCTGATAAGACCAAATTCCTTGATAGTGGTGATTACCATCTTCACAAGAATTCCAAGAAACTTTTCAAGTATTTGCCTTTAATCGACATTAATTCATTGGAAGGGAACTACATTATTGGAATGAGAAGTAAGTTATTCTTTACAAAGGTACAAAAGTTAATTGAGCAATTGAACAAGCAAACCAATTTGATAAATAAATGGATGGATGAGTTGATAAATCTTTTATCTAAGCCATTACTATCACATGATAAGGATCCTAATGGAGCTGAGTATGAAGAAAGTATCGATGATCAAGACAAGGTTAGTTGTTATTTACATGTACTTTCACAGATCATTATTGATAGATCTGAATTTGTAATTGGAAATGATTCCAAGAACAATACAAATGCCAACAATATTAATAACAATAAAAGAACTCAGCAAGATGTCCTTACTGAAGAATTACTAAGCAATGTCAACAATAAAGAATTTTTACTTGAATTGCAGGAATTGAGGAAATCGGTAAAGCCTCTACTGAACACTTCGTTACAGGAATTGGCACTCAATGCTTCGAATTTGGAATCTGAATTAATACAATCTCAAAGAGAAGAAGAAGGTATTGAAAATAATGTTGGACGCTTAGAGTTTGACCTATTTCAACAATTTACTATTAGAATTCGTAAAATTTTTGAAAATCAAAAATTATCAGAAGTTCTAATTCAAAAGGAACTTTCATCCAATTGTAATGCGGTTTTCAATAGTAGAATTGAATATTTTAAACAGTTACAACAAATATCCGATAGTGTTCGATCTGTATGGCAAAGGGAATATCCAATAGATCTTACATCGGCAAGAGAGTTTTTTGGAAAAATATTAGAGAAGTACGCCAAAACTAACGTAGAAATTAATCAAAAAATGACTAAATCTATTGCTAAGTTTAGGTACCTTCAATCTTTGGTAAGAACGGAAGATACGACTGAAATTGCTGAAGATGAGGATGACTTAATGTGCACCATTTGTCGTTCATTGATCACCATTGGTTCTTTGACTCAATGCGGTCATAAGTATTGTAAAGAGTGTCTTGAGCACTGGTTGCAAAATTCCAGATCCTGCCCAATGTGTAAAACCCAAATCACGGAACACTCTATCTATAATTTTACCCACCACAAACCAAATCTCAAAGCTAATGCTGTTCATGAAAAGAATGATGATACCTCAGTTGAGAATAAATCTGATAAATTGCACATCATCTACAAATCACTTGATGAAGGGATTATTGAAACTATTCAAGAAATCGAATTGAAAACATCCTACAGTACCAAAGTTGACATGATTATCAAGCAAGTGCTTTATTTGAGAATGCAAGAACCTGGTGTACAAATTGTTATATTTAGTCAATGGCAAGATTTATTGTACATCATTGGTACTGCCTTAAAAAATGTTAATGTATCGTACTTAGCATCACATGGTACATTAACTCCCGAGATTGGGGGAGGTAGAAGAAGAAACAAATACGACAGTGTTGAACAATTCAAGAAGCAAGATCTGGGGATTACATGCTTTTTGTTAAACGCCAAAGCACAAGCCAGTGGATTGACTTTGATAAATGCAACTCATATCTTTTTATGTGAGCCATTAGTGAACACTTCTTTGGAACTTCAAGCTATCTCCAGAATTCATCGTATTGGTCAAACCAAGTTAACCACTGTATGGATGTTTGCTATCGAGAACACAGTTGAAGAAAGTATTGTTTTGATGTCTACAAACAAACGATTGCAGTATTTTGAACAGAAGAAAAGCACTACCAAAAAACATTCAAGTACTGCTGCATCAATGGCAGCAGCAGACCGAGACTTATCTAAAGCTGAATCAATAACCATGCTGAATAGTGGTGGGATTGATACCTTGGTGAATAAGGGGCAATCAGAAGGTGAAAGTGTTACAAATGGTGATCTTTGGAATGCATTCTTCAGTGCATCTTCCTCGAAGCCAGTTACAGCATTTAGTAATTTAAAGTGAATAATTAATTTATATTAATATAATAATACTTAAAAATTATGGAACCAGTAGAATACACGAATCATGAGAAGTGACTTACATTATTTATTGGAATACAAAATAAAGAAAATTAAATAGCTAAATAAGCACTATCATCGTAACCAGTATAAATCTTGCCCTCTTCAACCAAAACTGTACAGTTTTCTATAACAATTTCGTTTGGAATATTTAATTGTTGAGAGATTAATTTGGCAGGCACACCCTCTTGAAGACTAGCACTGTTATCACGGATAACAGATAAGATATTATCTTGGATAGAGAGACCCTGGTTAGGTTGGTCCTTGACAAAAAGAGAACCAGCACTGGAAGTGTTTGAACCAGATGGTTTGGCAGTAATCCCTTGTGCCTTTAAATGTGTGCTTATAGCACTGAGATTGTGGTACAAGATCTCATTATGGTCGATTACTGGTCTGATGGTAGTATTTTGTAAAGTTTTCTTGCCGTTAAATTCCTTTAAAGCCCCTGTTACGAAAACGTACTTGTTTAATTCTTGTGAGTGTTGTTCAACTTCTGAGGAGGTGTTATCTGAATCGTTTATCCATTTTCTAACATCAATGGCACCTGTTCCGTCTTCGATTGTTATGACAAGATTGGCAGTTAAGTCCTGGACGTTTCTTACAACACCGACAAATGAAACAGTGGTTAATGCAACGTTATTTACTTGAAATTCACCATCCAATACTGGTTGGGTGGCGTCGTTGATTTGCTTTATAGTGACCGGGGTTAAAGATTGACGTTGCTGTTGCTGAGTTCTTTGGGACCCATCGTTATTATCATTGGAGTATCCCCCGCTGGTATTAAATCCGCCTCCGTTAAAGCTATCGTCGTTCATTTTTTATTATTTATTCCTCGTTTATATTGAACCAGAAGAGATGAGAGAAGTGTTAGTTTGATTTTTCGATATAGTGTTTATGATTTTCCTTATATTACGCGACGCGTTGTGGAATATGCAGGTAGGGTTGCAAAATTGACATAAAATTAAAGAAGACTTTAAATTAATGAATACAGCACAGTAAGTTTGGAGTTGTAAAATGTGAGTGTATACATATGAGAAAGAAAGCAGAGAGAGAGAGAGAGAGAGAAAGAAAAAAAAAACGCCACTTGTTATCTCTTGACTTGAATCACACGTTTCTAGCAATGGTTTTTACTTGCGTTCCTGTTCTACTCTACATACTGATTCAGACATCTTGTCAATGCATAGACTGTTCATTACACCTCTCACTTCTGCATCATCCAGTGGCCATTTTCATAAAAGAGCACTCGTCTCTGTGAGTTTAAAGTCAACTTTGTTTGTGAATAGAATATATACTTAAGATGAATACATTAACCAGCTGCTTCTTCCAAAGAGCAGTTAACTACAACGCGTGCATATGGCATCCGGGTAAAAACCTGCATATATTACATGTAATCAATACAGCAAAAGGAAGGTTGCAATATTTTCCAACATGGCGTTCGTACTCCTAGAGAAAAGGGAAAGGGAATAATAGCCAAAGTAGAAAAATTACTAAAATGGATTCGAATATAGATCCGTCAATTACGGAGCAGGAAGTATTCCACGTGCCGGCGTTACCTGACCACACTCATAAAGATGACCGAGAAGATTTGCCAAATGTTTTTAGATTAAATGAATATGTGGCAGAGCATCAGAGTCACAACGATCTTCGACAAGAAGAGACTGGGTCAACCGCTGCAGCTGCTTTGAACATGATTCAGTATGGGTTTGACTCGGTTTTGTCTGATGCAGCTCAGCATCACCAACATCAACACTCACATCAGCAAGCTAATCATTCTACAGACTTTCCAGACCTAAGCCATGCACACGGTGATTATGAACTACCAACACATCTCCCATTAGAACGTCAACCACGTGCATTGACTAATCACTTACAGAGCGAGCCTGCTCGAATGGCACCAGTTACGAGGGATTTTGTTACTGTTGTTCCTTATAACCCAAACGAGAAACCCAAACGTTTGGGAAGACCCCGTAAACATAATTCTATACAAAACATAAATCTTCCAGAAGATAATTCTGCCCTTAACGTCAACGAATCAATGGTTTCAAAATTCAGGTTTGATTTTTTGCCCGTAGAAGGTCCTGGGTCAAGAGGTGGGAAGATGGGATCGAGAAGAACGCCAAGAGGGAGAATTGTAAGCAATAGAATGAATATGGGACTTGGGCCGGTAGAAGATCATAATAAAGAAGAAGTAAAGGGTAGAAGGACAAGAAGAACTGCAACTCCGAAGGCTGAGTCACCAATCCCAAAGGAATCTGATAACTCACTTATTGATGTTGAGCTCCTAAATGAAATTTCAGGAGGACAAGCAGGGGAATCAGTGAATAATGGAGATTCAAAGGAAGAACTCATCAAAGAAGTTATACCACAAAATTTAGCTTCAGTATCAGCCCAAGCTCTTCTAGAAAATAATAAAAAACTAAAACTTGATACCCTAGAGATTGTTAAAAAAATTGCCTCTCGTACTGGTCCATCAAAAAAGAAATCACTCTTCGATCAAGCAACAAGTATCACAGGTGTTTTATCAAGCAAGAATAAACTTACTAGACTGCTTCCTGGTCCTTTAGTTGGATTGAATTATTCACTTTATGATGATAACCTTCTCAGATCAAAGGCAAATGAGTCCTCGGTAAAAGAAAAGATTGCTTTAGGGTTTCCTGTGGCAATTGCTCCTCATGCTCAAAGTATTATGAGATTGACGTCGTATCTCAATAAATACAAAGACGTTGTATTTGGCAATGAAATTTACTATATTGGTCCAAGGGATTTTGAAATAGGTCTTAGTTTAACCAGATATTCTCAAACAAATTTAATTGACGAATTTGTAAACTACAGAACCATTGAAAGCGAAAATTACGATCCAAATTTTATATCTCCGCTTATGACACTTCTTTTCTGTAAACTTCTCAAACTAGTATTGAATAAGAAGAAAGATATCTCGGCAAAATCTCAAGCAGGAGCTATTTCAGAATTAAAATCACTTGTTGCAGTTTTAGGGCTCCCAAAGGAATGGGTTAACTCAGAAGATATTGCCCAAATACCCGAGAAGAATTGGGAACAACAAGAAAAAGAAGTTGATGATAAACAATTGGGGACCTATAGTGAAAAGATCATATATAATGAACCATTTATACTATACAATCCATTCAAAGATCCTGAATTTGAGAAGCATGGTCTTAAAGGACTTGACCCGGATGATAGACTTATTATGTTAAGAACATTAATGGAATGGTCATTAACGTCATCTGAATTGTTAAAATCGTATATGGCAGAAAATACTCAATATCAGGATATTGATGGAGAAAGGTCAACTTATTACGTGGCAAGGTCGGTTTCAAAGGGGTTTAAACACACTGAAGAAGCTGCCAAAGAAGCAGAAACTAAACTTGCAAAGAGGTCTAACAGTAATAAAAAGGAAGAAGACCAAACTGAACTGAAATATGTCGATCCAACTTCTGATCCCTTGGCACATGCTCTTCGTTGGCGAGCAGATGAAATGTTTATTGGGGATGGTGGTTTCAATATAGGAAGGTTCTATTTGTGTAGAATGGCAGATGGTACAGGGGGTGGTTTAACATCATTGAAGAAGATGCAAACCATCTTTTCGACTTTTAGAGAACTTCGAGACATACCATCGTCTTTCAAATTATATGTTGAAGATGTCCATCAAATGCTTGTTGAAGATCTCACCAATTTTGGAGTTGAATTTGATGATAATGGTAACGAAGTTACTAGAGAAAAAGTGGCTAGTGGTTGTAATTGGTATGAAGTTGCCAGTAATGCTGAAGAGATGAATAAATTTATTGAGCATTTGACTTCAAAACTAGAGTCGGTTCAACCGGTGCTTCAGAAGCAAATAACCAGTCTTCGCAATTTCTTGTCGTTACTCTCACCATTAATAACTTACCAAGAATCTGTAAGTATTCCTATTGAGAATACTTCTAGTGAATTGAGTGAAAAAATCGGGAGGTCCACACGAAAGAAGGAAATTAACTACAGTGATTTTGACAACGCTGCCAAATTGCAAGTATCTGATGATGATGAATTAGATGAATATGTCGAAGAAATTGATGAAGAAATGCTAGATCCAGATGATGAAGATGATGACTATCTGGATTGATCGGAAAAATTAAAAGTGAGCTATATCTTATGAATTTGTATTATATGTATTATTAATAAATCAAAAGGTGTGACGCCCGATTGCATGATAATGATTAAATTTGACTTGTTTCGAGAGAGTGTAGATACTTTTCCAGGTGTCTCAAAAATTCCTTTTCTACATTCTACATTAAATTAATAATTCTAATTTAATACATTATCTTATTTATTTTATATATAATACACAGCTTTTATCGCTAAATCTTCCCAGCACCCAAAAGGATATTTATATTTTCCTTGAGTAAATCTTCATGTTCTTGGTAATATTCTGCCCTTCTTACAACCTCTTCATCATAACCTTCATCACTTTTCAAGACCTTAAAGGTTTCCAGTTGAGATTGTAACCATTTCTCCATGAACTTGACTGGGTCTTGACTTAATTCACGGTAAAATATTTCTCTTGAATTGGAGTTTTGTAAGGCTACAACCCCAAGTGCAATCTTGTTATTTAATTGTTGAATTGAAGCATCCAGAGATGAAAGCTTTTCAGCTATTCTTTTGCTAGATTCGATAACACCTTGTTGGAATGGGGATAAAGTAGCAGGTAATTCTACTGGAATATCGATTACCAAGTCACCTAAGGTGGTAGATCTTTGGGTATCAATTTCATATTCTAATATAATTGGTTCCCTTGGAAGGAAATGTGGTTGAATTAATTTGAATAAATCAGAAAATCTAAAGGAAGGAACGTTAAAGAGGGATTGTAAAATAGCGTCACATTCAACCGCCTTAAGATCATCACCTTCATCGGTATTGTTCCCGTTGTTGTTATTTCCGGAGCTTTTGGTGTTTATTCCAACAACTGTAACCGCTGGAACATTGCCAAGTAGATCAATATTCTTAAGGAGGTCTTTGTAAAGAACGTATTGCCAGATAAGAAAAATTAATTCTTGTTGACTGATCTCTTGCTTACCGGTGAACTGAGCCATGGGAGGGCTTAATCTCAATAAAGAAGTTTGTTCTTTAGGTAAGATAGCAATTTTACAACGCAAATTATGAATACCGTTTCTCTTCACGTCAAGTCCATCAAATTCGGCGGTAGAAGCGGTACCACTTGGTTTACCCTGATGTTCAAGTTGTGGGTCTCTCCATTCAATAATAGACGATTGTGGTGAATTAAGGAAAGCTGGGTAATGTTCATTGCCAATTAAATCAACTGAAATACCTGAAAGAAAGGAACTGAAACTCTTCTGAGTTTCTACTGGTTGTTGACCTTGAGTCTGTGCTTGAATTGAATCAATCTTAGTCGATTCATCTTCACCGAGATATCTACCTTCAACTCTCAAAGTCCAGGATGGTTCTACGGCAGTGTCTGGGACTGGTAACCCTTGTTCTTTAAGTAATTGCTTTTGCCATGGTTGGTTTTCGACGGTATTGTATACAAATACACGGAGGGTACCAGTGTGCTTTTGGTACGATGTGTGTTGAGTAGTTTGGGATTGAAGGGCTTGTAAATCAAGAGACTTTCTGGTGATAAGCAAATCAATTTTACGCTCTGATTCTTGAAGCTTCTTATAAAGTTCTAAGTTTGGAACTTTACCATAAAGTGAAGTTGGAATTGTTGTTTCAGTTGGAGTGTAAGACATTGTTGGGGCAGGCGCAGGGTTCTGACGAGGTCTGGCAGCGGCAGCAGCTGCTGCAGCAGCGGCGGCCGCCGGGTTGGAAACATGTTGCGGCATAGCCATTTTAGTTGGTTATAATGATAAATATAGAGAGTGTTTAGACCAATTCAAGAAGTCCTTTGGTGAAGATAACTTAACGTGTAGTAAATGTTTATTGTGTTTTTGTATGGCGCTTTTTTTCCAATTGTTGGTAGGCGCGCGACTACATAACACTTGCAGTTGCAGGCAGACATGTCTTAGCCTACTAGTTAGTCCCCAATAAATATAACTCCATGAAGAAGTTTGAAAAAAATAGTTGAAGTTCACAAATTAGATAGCTGCTTTGACGTAAGCGGCGGAATAGACGCATTCAATTAAAAAAAGATGTGTTTATCAAACTTTGGGCTAGTGTTATTGAACAATTCAATTACTGAAACCCAACTATCTTGTCTGCAGGATTTTGCAACATTCAACAAAAGATATGTAAGAGGATCGAATCGACTTACCATATGACAGAAGGAGGAGGAGTAATTTCAGAGACATCGCTCAGTAAATGGAAGACAGTAAGTCTATTAAGAGGAGGGTTGTAACCAACAACGCTGGGTTAACTTCCATACCAAAATCTCAGCTTAACTATGCTAGAACCAAAATTCAAAGGAAGAAGAGAGATTTCTTCAAAAGGATCAATTATTTCAATACATTTACTGTGGTTGTGTTACCTGCAATTGTATTGTTTTATTTGATGACATTCAATGATACTATTGAATGGCCCAAGTTTGGTACCATTATGTTTAGCTTCTTGTACTTTAATGTGACGTTGTTAGCCTTCACTGCTGGTTATCACAAGTACTTCACTCATAATTCATTTCAGACTGAGAGTTTGACCCTTCAGTGGTTTTTCGTGTTTTTTGGTAGTTCACTTGGCTTGGGGACAGTTAGGTGGTGGGCAGCATTACACAGAGCACACCATCTGTATACAGATGATACAGAACGTGATCCTTATTCAATAAAAAGAGGGATATTCTGGGCTCATTGGGGATGGTTAATAAAAAAGCCAAAGGGTTTAACTTTTTACCGTGAATACGTTGAACAGGAATTTCCTTCCAATCCTGTTGAAGCCGCTGCAAGTAGGTCAGCATCAGTTAGTGGACAGTCTGTTGACGGGGCTGAAGTAGGCTTTAATGAAATCTTTGAAGAATCTGGAATTGATCTCTCAGATCTTCCTGCCCCTAACAATTCGTTGATCAACTGGCAAGAAACCTGCTATATACCATTGTTTATGTCTGCTACTTTCCTTGTCCCACTCATTGTTAATCAATTGGTAATTAATGACTCTGTCGTTAATACCTTTATCTACCCTGCAGTTATTAGAATGTTCTTCGCTCAACAGTGCATTCTCTCGACTGAATCACTTTGTCACAAGCCGTACATCTTTCTGATCCCAACTCAACCATTTAATGATAAAAACTCTTCGAGGAACTTACATAACCCACTATTTACCATTTTAACCTATGGCCAGGCTAATCAAAATTACCATCATGAATTCCCACATGATTATCGTAATTCATCATCCTACCTTGCATATGATCCCACCAAATGGTTTATCTGGTCATTATATAAAATTGGAATTATTTCTGATATTTGTAAAACTCCAAAAGATTTAATTACTCAATTAAGAATTCAACAACAGCAAACGGTAATTAATAGAACAAAGAGTCAATTAAATTGGGGAACGCCAATTTCAAAACTTCCTCGGATCACCCCGAATGATTTTAAGAGAATTCTTGCCTCATCAAATCACAATAACGATAGAATCTACATTGTGATTCAGGATATCATTCATGATATTACCCCTTTCATGGATCAACACCCTGGTGGAGTACCATTACTTAAAGCCTCACATGGAAAAGATGCAACCAAGGCATTTTTTGGTGGTGTTTACGGACATCTGACAGCTGCCATTAATTTATTGGCTACTATGAGAATTGGAATCTTAGATGTTGGTAATGAAGAAGAGGTTTGGAGAAGAGTTGTTAAGGAAGAAGGAATTCTTCAAGATGAAAGACAGGGAACTGGTAGTAGCGGCCAAAATATGACTGCTGAAGCTGCCTGAAATATTTTACATATTCCCAACTATAAGTGGCGCTTTTAATCAGCTGCCTCTACATTAATACAATATAAATTAGTTTATTTTCCAATGTAAAAACCATTTAATTATTTCTTTGAACTTTGGGTGCAAAAAAAAAGAAAAATAAAAAAAAAAAATTCAATAACCTCTAAAGTTGAAGGTCGTATGTATATTCTAATTCTAAGTAAGCGATAAAATGTCTAACCTTTATTTCACTTCTAACATGAACTCTGATGGACTACATTTAGTAACAGTAACATTTAGAGTTGTTGCATTTTCCTGCACGAAATCCAACATGTACCCCAAAAAAGTGAGTCAATCGTAAACTGGCCATCGATCAAGTGACTCTTCCCACCACCTATTTACCTTCCCTTTTTTGGCTCTATAGTTTATAACTATCTTAAACATCGATGCTTTTTCATCTCAGGGACTACCGTGGGGCAACCGTCGAGGACCTCGATATCAAACCAGCTATCTCGATAAACCCAAGTACTACGCTCGAAGAAGCACTGGAAATTGCCTATGAAAACGAATTCACAAACTTACCAGTAATTAATGAATTAAATAAAAAGTTGTTGGGAATTTTAAACATGAATTCATTGAAAAATATCCCAAAGGATACAAAGCTGGCTCCAATAGTAAGAAATTACATGTTATGGTTTAACAATACTGCTCGTGAAAAGTATTTTAAGCAAATGGAGATTCAAACTTCTCCAGTTGAGAAGACTTTAAAGTCGTCAACTATCAAGACCCCAAATACTAAGGCAAGAAAGTATGCAGTTCTTACTCCTTTGACACCATTAGAAGAACTTTCAAGCTTCTTCAGTAGTGGAAATTTCTTTGCTATCATTACTAATGATAATGGTACATATGTATATGGGGTTGCAACTCCCGAAGATTTAATGAAGTATGAAAATTCAAGACCAAGATTATAGACAAATGCACGTCTAATGCACATCTCCCTATCAATTTCTGTAGCTTACTTCTATCAACTAACATAACTGTTTATATTATATGACCATAGAAAGAGACAAACGCTCAGCTAAGCGACGTCTCCTCTAAAAAAAAATACGGAACGTATTCAGAGTGATGAGAGATTGGTTTACAAATACTAGTCAAGATCGATAATGTTTATTTCATTATGGGATACGGAGAACTAACTTACCGGTGGTCTTTCTGCTTTCTAAAGCAGCAGTGGCATCTTTATATTCAGATAATGGGTAAACCTTTGAAATATCAAACTTCAATTTACCCTTAGAAATGATATCATTAAGTTCTTGGGAGTAGTGATCCCATTCTTCTTGTGTAACAATATAGTTGAATAAAGTAGTTCTAATAATCTTTATGTTCTTGGCAGCCAATCTACTAATTGGGAATGGTGGAACAGCCCCCGAGGCATTACCGTAAGAAACAAAAGTACCCTTTCTACGGATTGACTCTAATGTAGTTTCAAAAGTATCTTTACCAACAGAATCAAATGAAGCTTCAACACCCTGTCCGTCGGTGAATTCTTTAACTTTAGCAACAACATCGTCGGTGGAAGAATTGATTAAGTGGTCTGCACCCAAAGCCTTAACTTGGGAAAGCTTTTCCTCAGTAGATGCAACAGCTAAGACAATGGCACCCTTGTGCTTCAAAATTTGCACTAAGAGCTTTCCGACACCACCAGCGGCGGCCCAAACTAAAATCTTGTCACCCTTTTGGACTGGGTATGCTTCTTCAGCTAACGATAAGGCGGTTAAGGCCTGTAAGTAAGCACCACCTTGTAAGGTGAATTCTTCTTCAGAGATATCTTTGTTTAACTTGACAATCTTAATGTAATCTTCTGGGATCTTGGTGTACTGGGCGAATGTAGAGCCTGAGAGGTAAGCAACTTTGTCACCGACTTTAAACTTGGTAACATCCTTACCAACAGAAGCAACAATACCAGAGGCTTCCCTACCTAAAACGTAAGGCTTTTCGGTTGGATATAAACCCTTTCTGAAGTAGGCTTCAATGAAGTTGATACCAGCATACTTATTATTGATAATAACATCGGTTGGCTTTTCAATGGTTGGAGTTTTGAAATCAGTGTATTGAAGAACGTCCAACGAATCGGAAGTTTCTTCTATGAGGATAACTTTTTGTGTTTCAGGGAGAGACATTGCAAGTGAGTTATATATATTCAAACAGAATTATTCAAAAAGACAAATTGGGTAAAGAATTAATTGAATTGAGTAAAAACGAAACCTGTCAAAAAAAATAGTGGGAAAGATGGGGTTTATATAGGGCCGACTATGGCTCGGAGCATCTGAGCGCACGGAAAAAGCATTACTAATATGTCAAAATATTCTATGAAAAATTCCCCTCCACAGTATCTTATTTTCATAAAAAAAAGGTAACTCTAAACTGTGTACAGCCACTGTTAACAACTGAGTTGTGTAATTAATTACCGCTGATACACAATAAATTCACATTACCACTGAGACTTTCTGTGAAGAATATTTCACCATCAGATCCCTTCCCCCATCCTACAGTTTTCAATTACACTTTTCTGCGCAATGGTCCGTGATCCTATCTTCCATAGATAACCTTCTGATTTTCAATGCTTTTTTAATATCAGATTCTCTGATGGCAGCTATATTGAATCAAAACGGACCGGTCTGGCGGCCCGATATTAGCGATAACATGGTATACATCGGTTGAGTAAGTGACGTTTAGTAGCATGTCGATACTTTTGGTTTACCAAAAGGTTAAAATGAAAATATAATTGAGGTTCATTATTCATTAATCTATATAAATTATAATTCTTTTATATCAGGAATTATTCTTACTTATTTTCTTCTTCTCTTTTTATCATTTCCTTCAACTTTATTTGTCTTTGCATTTTCAGCCAATAATCTCTCAGTTCTGTCACCATGTCTTAATCTCTGGCCCTGGTTTATTTCATCTTTAAAGGCATAACTTATATCAACCTTGGTATTCATTAAAAGACCTCCATTCATCTTCTCGATCACCGCATCACTATTTGAAAATTCTTCAAATGTTAAGAACCCATAACCCTTAGATTCGCCGTTCTCATTCCTGATTATAACTGGAGGTCTGATAAGGTTGCCAAACTTGGAAAATGTATCTGAAAGGTACTGCTCGTCTATCAATGGATTGAGATTCTTGATGAATAATTTGGCACCAACGTCAAGCACTGCATTATTGGCAGTGGTATTTGGTAGTTGTTGTTGATACTGTCTTTGAAGTTTAGCCGTTTGATTGTTATTTTGTTCTGTCTTGTTTATCTTTAATGTTTTCCCGTATAACCGTATACCCTTGGCAATCTCTAAAACGTATTCAGCGTCTTCTACTGATCTAAATTCAGCAAATCCGTATCCCTGATGGGTCTTAAGGATTCTATCCTTGGGGAAGTTCAATGACTTTACTGGAGCGAACTGAATAAGTAACTCGAAAAGAAGTAGTTCTGTTACTTCAGGATCAAGATTCCCAATATAAATAGTAGCCTTGACATTTCTATCAGCATCGGCTGGTTTCTTAAAAACACTAGCCATATGTTTATATGTCTTCAAATAGGAATATTAACGTGAAACATCACTTGTGATTAAGATGAGTTTTTCAAAATTCGCACTATATCAAAAATAGTTGATGATCCCCTAATTCTCAACATATGTCTACATAGTTGTATACGTAATTGTTAGCTTTTATTAGTAGGGAACATCTTACATGTCCTCTTCGTTCATTATTTATATGTACATTATTCTATATATCTTCTGAAGTAACCTCATGGACGACCTCTGCTCTGTCTGAAATTTCAGGAACAACCTCTTTTTTGTCTGGAACATCTGGAGCATTTCCAACTTCAACATGTTTTGCCTCTTCTAAACTAGCAACTTCCTCTTTCTTCTCAATTATTGGTTTCGATGAAGAAACTTCAGGTGCTTCATCATCATCACTCTCATCGTCGCTGGTATCATCGTCACTGCTGCTACTGCTGCTGCTTTCTTCGCTACTGCTGTCATCTTCGCTACTTTCTTCATCACTACTGTCGCTCTCATCGTCTAACTGCTCAGTAACGTAATTCTTCCATGTATCTTCATTTCTTGTCACGTATATAGTGGGAAACTCAAGAACAACCTTATCAGTGAGTGCCTCAGAAATCAGAACATCGGGTGAAAGCTTTATTATAGACTTCCCTTGAGTCTTTCTCTTGTCTAAAATATTTTCTAAATAGAAGAATAATTCATTTTTTTCAATGGTTTCGCCATTCTCGGGAAATTTCTCCATCAATGACTTATTTATAATGTTTAATGGTACCGAGTCTCTTAAAATCGTTGTTTCCTTTAATCTGTAACTCAAAAATCTTGTGATCTCCTCTCCACTCACATCTATAAATACCCATTCAACTGTCCATATGTATGACCCAATTTTTTTGTCAAACCCAGTCTTATTACAAAGAGCTCTTGACATCCCCAGTGGTAGCTGAATTACCAAGGTATTATTCCTCCTTGCCATAGTCAGAGGGGAATTTGGGAAACATTTGTCAACCAAATACTTCCTTGGATCTACCACTTCATTTTGTCTCATTCGCTTATTTGGGTTATTGTTATTATTGTTGTGAAATTGTCTCTTGAATACATTCTTAGCATTAGCCTTAATATCATCTTTCCCCAATGTGATACTTCTACCAACTTTCATAAGAAAATTATAATCTCTGTTCACTTGAACATCACTAGATGCCAATTCACTTCTCGGAAGAAACTTTGTCAGATCCACAGTTCCTGAACAATTTTTAACCTCTTTGTGCTTTTTCACACAAGGAAATGAGCATGTCTTCATTCCACATGCTGGACAAGTATACTTGACAGCATTTAAATTACAAATTGCACAATTTGACATGATTATTGTTGTATTTACTATCAATATTTGCATGTTTCATTCTTTTTAATGCCTTTATCTGAAATTTTCATATGCAGGTGCGATGCCATCAAAATAGCATACAATATCAATGATTCGTAGAACATTTAGAAAGAGCATTATTCTTTACTATCATAAACCTTTTGCCTTTTCTTTTCAAGGTATTACTGCTTGAACTTGCCATGTTCTTTTTCTATCTATCTGTTGTTTTTTTTTTTGTATAATTGGTGTAATTGGTGTAGTACTGATAATAATTACCCCATGAATTTCTTCTGGATCGCTTATTTGATATTTTGAAGGTTGCTTACATTCCAGGCGGCGCGGCTGAACGATAAGTTGCCCTTCCTTACAAAGTCAGCGTATTATAAACTTTCTTCAACGTTTTCTTTTCAATATTATAAATCCTTTCTTATATGACTGAAATAGAGCGGGCCAGTAGCCGCAGTATGAACTCTTTTGAGAGAGAAGAAGCTCTTGAAGAAATCATTAGTAGAATAGAGGAGGAACGTGATCACTTACAAACAGCTGTGGATGAAGATGATTTTATTAAGAAATATGGAGATATTGATTTTCGCTATATTGATCATAAAGAGGTTGACCTTTGCTTTTACTTCAAGAGACCATATGCTTTAAACTACTTTAAAGATGGTGTTTTGTATAGAACTAGAGGAAGAAGAAGTGCTGCCAAAACTGAATTGTTCCTCGACTTGATGTACGTCGGTATTATTGCAAATTTAGCTGGTGGAGCTACTGAAGAACCCAATGGGATATCTCTTTTAAAGTACATTCTCTTTTTCACTCCTGCTTGGATGGTGTGGTCCGATATCAGGGAGTGCACCAATGCTTACTACAATGAAGATTTGTCTCAGAAGCTTTATATATTGTGGATTATGGCATTGCTCACACTTTATTCCAATAGTCATAATTCCGTACTAGACGGTGTTCATGGAGCTGCCTTAACTGTGGTCCCATATATCTTGTGTAGAGTATCTATGGCAATTGGTTTGTTTTTCTACTCTAGGTATATACCTGAACATAGACCTCAATTAATCTTCTACTCGTCGTCGGTGCTCTTCACTAGTGGATTGTGGATAATTGTTATATTTGTTTCGGCGAAAGCTAAAATTGGTGTGTCATTTGGAATTATATTTATTGAAAACTTAATGGGATTCTTAGGGCATTCAAAATTTGTTAAGCGATTCTCCAAAAGTCTGTCACACACGGCAGTTAACATTGAACATGAAGTAGAACGGTTTTCAAATTTTTTCACTATTGCAATTGGTGAATTTTTGTTCAAACTTGTATTCAGTGGATCGTTGGGTGCTGGCTTTAGTGATAGATTTGCCAGGGGTATTTTCTTGCTTATTATTGCATTCATCTTGTTCTGGATCTACATGGATGTAACATGCTGCAAGAGAGCAATACATGCATTAAGAAGAAGTGCAATCTCGGCATTTATTTACATACAGATGCACCTTCCATTGATTGCAGCAATTGTTTTAGCTGCAGATGCTGGGGGTGAAATGGCAGGATCTGAAATTACAAGTTTAAAGAGGCACCTGGGTGAACATAAAGGAGAAGAAGAAACTCATTACTCGCTTTCATTCTTCTTCACCGGTAGTATATGTGTTGCACTTTTCGCACTCACTGCTATTGGCTTTACGGATAAGCCAAACGACCCACCTGAACTTCACTACACTTCAAGATTCTGGAGAATTATCTTTAGAGTACCAATTGGGATTATTATTCTTTGTCTCAGTTTTGCAGAGTTATCAAGTACAACTTTGTTGTTGGGTTTAGTAACATTATTGTTAGGTATTTTATTTATTTATGAAGGATTTATTTCGACTCCAAGGAAATATTTACAATTTTTAGACTTCAAACGAGAAAAGGGGTCTGAATCTGAAGATGAGAGCAAGGATGAAAGTGTCGTTAAAGTAGGACCTCAAGTACAAGCTGTATAAGAATTTTCGCAGCCAAAATGGAAAATAAAAAAAAACCAGAGAGGAAGTCATAATACTTAAGATTAAAACATAGCGGTTGGACGAATGCTTATAAAATCATATGAGAATGTACATATGTGTCAAAGGTTTGTAATTATATTAACTCACAGGGTAAAGTCGTTGAATTTTTCATTGTAGTTGTCAATTTCTGTAAACATATATAATATTTTAAATCAGAAAATAGTGTAAAGATATTCACCTAATCTCAATATAAATGTAAGAATAATACATTAAACCAAAGTAGTACCACAAAATAAGCACCCACACTTTGCTATTCATATCAATTTCTACAGACATCTACCTTATTATGTCTCATATTCTGTTGGATGCTTTTCTTCTTAATTAAGGCTGGGTGTATGGACTTTTATGCACCCATCTAAAAACGACATTTTGTGTAATTTTTCACTCTTCCACAACATAAAAAATCTTTTTCTTAGTCCATAAGTAACTAAACCTATTCCGATAGATCTTCTATCATTAATTAGTCATTAAAAGCCAGTTATGTTCTCGTCCTTCCGTGCTCAAGGTGCTGTTGTACCATCAACAGTAAAGATGTCTGTTAGAAATGCTTCTTCAAAGAGAACCCCTCCAAGAGCCGATAAGAGAATACCAGTTCAATTATTGAAAGATTTCCCAAACGTTGGTGTTCGTGGGGAAATTGTTAAAGTCCTCCCTTCCGTTATGAGAAACTACCTTCACATGAATAATGGTGCTGCTTACCTTATCAAGGGTAAGGAAGGTCCAAGAATTCCAGTTGTCGACAGAAGTGTATACCTCGCTCAACAAGAAAAGATTAAGCAAAGAGATGGTGAAATCAAGGCTGCTAAGAAGAAGGAAGAAGCTGAAAGATTGGCCAAAGAAACCAAGCCTTCTGCCACCGCATTATCAGTTGATGAATTGTCTAACTTGTTTCAAAATATCAAGAAGAACAAGAAGATACAAGATACCACCACTGTTGAATCTGAATCTTCCACCGTCTCTAACACCGCTGAAGCCTTTGCCGATGAATATTTCTTCACATCTTTAGATGTTACTCAAGCTATTCCAGAAACTTACACTCTTAACTTAAGCGAAAGCATAATACTCCCAGTCACCAAGGAATTCTTAGTCAGTCAATTTTACAACACAGCTGGTCTTGAAATACCCGTTTCAGCCTTAAAGTTGATCTCTAAGGATGGTGAAACTGTAGCTGAAGTTATTGCTCCAGGAACTTACACTATTTCCGTTGAAGTTCCAAATGAACGTGATCAAGTTAAGAGAACCTTGGTTGTTCAATAAATAAATAGACAGTAGATAGATAGAGGATAAAAACTTGTAAATAAATAGATAGTATTAATTCAAGAACTGTAGAATGGGGGTAATGGGCAAGGGAGAGAAGAGGATCAAGAAACTACAACAGATATATATTAGATAGGTTGTATCTTCTTGTACAGAATATCTATCTAACGAAAATAATTCCTGCATATGCGTCTTGTATATTAGTTCCATAAATTTATAGATCATCTGCTGCAATTGCCACATAAATATTCTTTTAATACAGTATGGCTGGCAGTTTAAGATACACAGCTGCTAAGACGTCGGTTATCAATAAGAGGTCGGGCTCTTCAACGTTAAACCCATTAAAAAAACTTTTACCTTCACAGGCCAAATATCAGCAAAATAATAAACGATTGCAAAAGAAGAATGCTTATAGTCTTTCAAACCCACCATCTTTAAGACCAGATGAAGGGAAGTGTAACGGAGATGACAGCCCACTCCAGGTTTTAGATTATAACGTACAGCTTGATTACCAACTTTCTAGAAAGGAGAACATTCTTGTTGCCATTGATACCATACTTTCCAACCAATGGTCTGAATCTTCAACTCTACAATCGAGGTATCATTCTCTAGATATCAAGAAAACCAGCACTGCCGAGGAACTTGTGTTTCTGCTTTCTGGACTTTCAATGCAAACAAAGGCAGAGATAATAAAATATAGAACAGACCAACTTCCAACCGGTCTTGTAACTGTGAACCAATTATACTCAATCTATGAGAAACTTGGCCATACATTTGTTGATAGAAGTCTTGAATTGAGAATACGAGATGGGAAATTGAAAAAGTTTGTAATAACGAATGCTTCGCCGGTAATTCTGAGATCTCCTCAGAAGTTCCAGAGTGGTAAGGTTACATATGGCTTTGAAAACGTGGAATTAGTCGTAGAGATGGAGAATTACTTAAATCACCTTCAAGGTGCCAAAGATGGTCTAACCGACCAAGAGAACATCAAAACACTTGAGAAATTTACTGAGTTTGTAAAGAGGAATCCAACAGAACTATTTGTCAGTGCTGGGCGGAGGGGAGACATAGATACTGACTTGAACTCAGGAGATTTAAACAGGCTCGTGAATTTTGGTTACGTAACTTTAACACTGAACCATTTAAATGAAATTGAATCACACCAGTATGCTATATCGTACCCAAATTGTGGATCATATTTGAAGCTTATTAATGCCGGCAGAACTTGGCTAGTGAAGTTACTCTCAAAGGCAAAATTCAAAGAGATCCTCGAGGATCAACTTTGGGATAAATGGGAAGGCAACAGTAACTCAAGCAATAACTCCTTTAACAGCAATAATTCTTTCAATGGGAAATCGAATCTGAAAATGATAAATTTCAGGAAGCCATACTATGGATTCGAATTAAATTGGATTCTTGCTGATGCTTTGGGTGCTGGTGTGGTAGAGGTTTTCTCCACACCAGTTGGAAGAGGTTGGAGATTAACGGGAAAAGTATAGTCTGCACCTCAATGTGTAATATGAGATAACGAATTAGTGGAGTACAATACCACGAATATAAGCTGGAAAAATAATAAACGAATCAAATGGGTTTTATAAAATACTGAGTTTAGTACCGGAATGTATATATAAATTTTAACTAATGTATTATTAATATATTGCTGATATCAACTAACTACTTCATAATTTGGTTCTACAAATCTACTTCTTTTGCAATCGGGTTCATTTACATTCTAACCTTTTGCTTCTTCTTCATCTTCTTTTGTTGCTTTTCTAAGTTTTTCTTTTCTAACTTTTCTTGTTCAGCAGCTGACAAGGTTCTTAACTTGGCTTGTTCTTCTCTCTTAAACTTAGCTTGTTCTTCAGCCTTAATTTCAGCCTTTACTTCATCTTCAACTCTCTTGATCTTTGAGATTTCATTTTCTCTAGTCTTGACAACCTTCTTTAAAGTGGAAGCTTCAAACAGAATTTCCTTTGAAGCTAACTTGTCGATAATCTTGAAAACAGCATTTAAAACCTTAGAAAGTTGAGCTAAATCTTCAGATCCAGTGACTAACTTGGAAGAGATAATAACCTTTCTTCTTGGTTGACATAATGGGATAGAAGTTGGCTTTTCAATTGGTTGATCAGTAAAGGCAATAAATCTTAAGAAAGATGCCATTCCTAACTTTAAAGATTGACGCAATTCTTCGGTTAAAATCTTATCTTGGAATTCGTTAGCTTCACTCATGAAGACAAATGATTCTGGTAACTTGTTAGAATCAGAAGTCTTGGTTAAAGAAAGGAAGTAGTTGAATTTTCTGAAATCGTTCATTCCCATCTTGGAAACGACGGCGTTAATGAAATTGTCGTAGGCAGCAGATGGAGTGATAACAATATCGACTCTGTCGTGAGGAATTGGAACTGAACCAGTGAAGTAACCAAGGATAGATTCTAAGATCCAAACAAAGGCGTTGTGTCTTGGAGCCAACTTGAAAGTGAAGTCAACCTTGGCGATGTTTTGTCTACCAGTAGCATAAGCAGAGTATGCTTCAGACAGATCCTTAATGTAGGTGCTAGTTGGTGAGACACCATATTGAGCAAAGTTCTTGGTGAAAACTTCAGATTGACTTTGTAAGAACTTGGAAACCTTACTTTCGTTATAGTAGTCACCAACTTTGAAGAGAATAACAAAGGCCAAGGTGAAACCAAGAGTGATGTATTCAAACTTCCAATCGTAAGCAAGAACACGTTCAAGGAGAGTCATAGATCTTAATTGCTCTAAGGTAAGTGAAGTATAAGGACTAAATGAGTACTAGTTAGTATGTATGAATGAATGGGTTTGGATATATGAAAAGATTCTCAAGCAATTAACTTACACTTCTGCAGCTGAAGCCATGGAGATGTACAAGGCACAAGATGCTAAGATTGCGAACATGTTTGATAGCTATACAATGGAAACTCTAACTAAATAAACGAATATCAACGAACGGCTCCAAAATTTGTATGAATGGACGATCAGTGATTACCTCCACCACCCTCCTCCATTCTACGACTGACTGGCTCGACGAAATTTCACTTTTGCCATAGTGCACGACAAAATTACGAATCAACAAGAAAATATTTGCAACCAAATATAAGTGAACACAGTTGGTACTTTAGAAGTCATATATTTCTATAGACAGAAAGAGGTTGGTTGGTAACTGAGAGAAATGATTTACTTCAATTTGGCTTGTAAGCCACTTTTTTTTCGAATTTTTCTTTTTGGTCAAGTTGGAGCATTTATTATTTTGACAAGATCTTCGATTTCACAGTTTACTAAACATCCTCTTAGCTTAGGCTATACCTTGCAATGGGTGGCCCTTACTTCAAAATATGCTCCTCATTATAATTCTGTATAAATTTTACATGCTTTAACAAAAGGGAGATAATCCAAGCAAAATTACCAGCCAGAAGGGCCCCCGTGGAACGCCAAAGCTATCCTCTTCTCCTTCAATAAGCTACGCTAATGTTACGTTAATTTATATCTATTATACAATCTAAGAAGTTTTCATAACGAACGATATGACTTTGTTGGGAATCTAATGCATCCTTGATTTCTTATTTATTTTTTCTTTTACTTTCTTCTCTTTTTATCAGATTCTGCTTCAGATTTATTGTAGTTGGCCATTCCTTCAGCAACAGCATTTTGTAATAATTCTCTTAAACCTTCTTCAGGATTTTCAGAGTTTAAGATTTCTTCCATCTTCTTTCTTCTTCCTTCATCACCCATGATATTAATACCAATTTCTGGTTGATCTGGCTCTTCATTTTGCATTGTGTATCTGATTTGGTGTCCATCAACTAAACCTGGAGCAGGTAAAGAAGCGATAAGACTCGCGGAGGTCTCTTCAGTAGAAGAAGATCCAACGTTAGGTTGATCGTGAGCCAAAGATCTTAAGTAAATGGCTAATTCTGGGAATTCATCTTCTTCTTCAATGTATTCAGCAGGTGTTTGTCCATCGTTATTTCTTAACTTCCAGTTTGCATTTAATTCTTCAATTAAGATTTTGGCAACCTTGGCATCCTCAACATGGTGTAAAGGAGTATCACCTTCGGCGTCTTGTATATTGATATCACCACCTTTGGAAAGTAAAAGACGTAATATATCTAAATTACCATAAGAAGCAGCGGCATGGATTGGAGTGTAACCATTTGGATCCTTTGCATTTGCGCTAAGACCAGAGTCTAAGTGTTTTCTAACGGTTTCGATTTCATTGTCAGCGGCAGCAACCCAAATATTAGCAACCATCTTGTTCTATTAGTCTTTAAAGAAAGTGAAGTTACTGAAGTGAAGTGATGTGATATAAGATGTGCGATGAGTTTGATAAACATATGTGCGAAGATGCTGGGTGTGCGATTTTCATATATGGATGCTACACCAAAAAAAGAAAAAAAAATTAGAAACTAAATACTTTCATGGTTTTCAAACTGACAGCTATTTCCTTCCATATTTACCAACATGGCACTTAGTAAGGACGATCCTCAACATCAGGACCCTTCCACAACCACGTCACCTCCGGAATCACTTTCTGGTTTTGAATGGTGGAGAAGATCTGTTGCCTACAGAACTGGACTTGGAATGAACCCAGAGGAAGAAAAGCAGTACGAACATGATTATACTGTAAAAAACTTACCATCAATGTGTAAGAAATGTGTCGAGGGTAGAGATTGGGTATTGCAATTTTCACCAACTGTTATTTTCATGATGGATCATATAAAAAAACTCGGAGGTAATTTAAACAAATCAAATATCAATTGTGACGTCTGCGACGAAACGAAAGGTGGTGGTTTCCATCCGGAAATGGGGATCTTATTATGTTCCAACTGGATTCGTAATAAATGGCAGTTGGAAGATATCTTAGCACACGAGCTTGTTCACGCTTACGATCACTTAAAGTTTAAAGTGGACTTGGGTAACTTAAAGCACCATGCCTGTACCGAGATCAGAGCTTCCATGTTAAGTGGTGAATGCAGAATCTTTAACGAAATAAAAAAGACTGGCTTAGGTAATTTTGGTAAGAAATTTCAAACTTGTGTTAAGAGAAGAGCTATTTTATCAGTTCAAGCAAACCCAGTTTGTTCAGGTCCAGAAGAGGCAACAAAGGTTGTTGAAACGGTTTGGCAATCTTGTTTTAATGACACAAGACCATTTGAACAAGTTTATAGATAGATGAAATCCAAATATTTATGAAGCTTACAAAAGTAAAGCTTTAAATGTATATAGAAGTAAAGGTAATAATTAAATAAGGTAATTTAAACGCAGATTTGGAACTAGCAAACGTTTTACTATGTAGAACTAATTACAAGTAGGGATTCACAAGAAGCCCCGCTGGTTCATATCCGGTGAGGACAATTGTATTAGGTTTGTCTCCCTTTGCTCGTACTTCTAGCCCTACTGGGAGTATTCCCCGAAAGGGGAACAATGCTCGAGGCAGTCGTCTCTCGGATAGGGGCCCTAGCGGAGCGGTACCATCTGAAGAGATTGTATTCAGCTTAGGTTACTCCGCATGCGCCTATTCGGTGGAAACAATTGTATTGAATTTTTATCCATTCATCGTTCTTGTAGTCTAAAAGGGAGTATTATTTGGGAGTTGTATGTACTAGTTTATTCTTCATGTGTCATCCACGTGCAGATATATATGTTGAGGAAAAGTGGATTTCCATAAGGTAAGCCAAATAAAATACGATTGGCCGTTAATGTCGTATTCGGGCTGCATTAGCGCATATGTGCCAAGTTATGAACATCGTTCGTAGTCATTGCAATAGGTTGAGATCGGTTACACAGACGATTTTAAAGAGAAAGAAAAAGATGAAAACTGTGCTTACAAAATTATGCGCTACAAAATACTCCAGTTACTTTTGGCAGCGAAACAACTTTGAATGAAAACTCTCGGTAATCACGGTCCTTCGTAAATATTACAATTAGTCGCCTCAAGAGTTCGGCCCTTAAGTAACTAAAGTTCGGAAAATGTGGATGCAATTTATAATGAATTATTAATCATTCATTGCTGTTCGGGGTTATCATATGACACCCAAGCCGAAACTGCATATAGACTATCATTATGAAGGTTCCAATTACCTTGCCGACTCATCCCCATGAACTATAAAGTAATTGCTTTAGCTATAATTTTGCAATTAATAAGTTTGTTTATCCTTAATTGGAACAAATTCAATGCGTAGAACTTCCACACAAGATAATTTAAAATTGATAACCAACAGAAATGATGGGAGGAGGTTATCATTGGTATTAGATGATGATTACGATGATACGGATGAATCTATTCAATTATCAAAAGGACACAATGAAGATGATACTGTAACGAAATCAAAATCAAAGGCTGATTCCAGGACATTACCCTCGTCTAATTTTATTGGAATTGAGTCTACTGGTGCTGCAACTGGTTCCAATTCTGGTAGCAATGGTTACAAGGGGTTGGAACAATTGAGTCATGGTGAAATATCCCAGATACTTGTTGAGATAAACAGAAAGTTTGATACTAAGTATAGGTTAAGGAATCACAAGAAAAAGATGAAGGGAGGAAAGAAAGAAGAGGAAGAGAAACTGGAAGTAGAACTGGAACATGACATTTCTGAACGATTTAGGTCGAAGTTTTCAGATATCGAATACTACTCAAGGTCAACTACGATTTTCGATGCTGAATATTTCAGGAAATCTGAATTTTTTGGAATTTATATTCTTTTCTGGTTGGGTACAGGGTTTTTGATGCTTCAAAATGGAGTACATGCTTATCTTAGTAGCAATGTTCCGATCCACAAACTCCCTGTTGTCTTGCTATTAAAAAAGGATTTGATTAAAGTTGCTTTAACGGATGGTGCTATGTATTTGACATCGTATGGGCCATTTTTTATTCAGTACATGTGTTTACAGGGCTGGACTCAGTGGAAGACATATGGCTGGCTTATTCATTGTATTTATGAGTTTGGCCATGTACTTTTCTGGATCAAATTTGCCGCCTTCCAGGAATTTCCCTGGATTGCAAGAGTATTCTTATGCTTACATGGTTTTGTATTCCTCATGAAGATGCATTCATATGGATACTATAATGGATATCTCTGGAACATCGATAATGAGTTGAAATTTAGTGAAATGTACTTGAAAAGGTTGGATCTGGGAAAAGCAAAGATACCTGAAGGTTATGAAAAGTCAACTCTTTCAACAACTTTGAAAAACAGTATTACATTTTGCAAATTTGAGTTGGAATTCCAGTCCAGATCAACGATCTTACTCGATCCAACTGACACCGGTGTTTCAGAGAAAGTATTCCATAATCTCGATACAGACGCACTTCAACAAAAGGTAGAATTCCCACAAAACATTACTTTATTTAATTATTTTGAGTTCTCGATGTACCCAGCTGTTGTCTACACTCTAAATTTTACTAGAACAAAGAGAATTAGATGGAAGTATGTGTTAGAGAAATGTATTGCAATTTTTGGTATAATTTTCCTTATGATTCTCGTTGCTCAGAATATGATGTATCCAACAGTAATTAGGGCTCTTAAACTTCGTGACTTACCAGTCAACCAGAGATTTATCCAATATTGGTTTGTTTTATTGGATATGATTCCACCTTTGCTTATGGAGTATCTTTTCACGTTTTTCCTTATTTGGGATTTCATCTTGAATGCAATTGCTGAATTGAGTAGATTTGCTGATAGAGACTTTTATGGTCCATGGTGGTCATGTACTGATTGGTCAGAATATGCTAGAATTTGGAATAGACCAGTTCATAAGTTCTTACTTAGACATGTTTATCATTCATCATTGAGTACTCTACAATTGAATAAGGGCCAGAGTGGATTGGTAACCTTTGTTATATCAAGTATTGTGCATGAGATTGTAATGTACGTTATATTTGATAGATTAAGGGGTTATTTATTACTTTTACAAATGTCACAATTACCCTTGATTATGCTAAGTAATACAAAGTACATGAAGGATAAGAAGGTTCTTGGTAATGTTATTTGTTGGTTTGGATTTATTTCGGGCCCAGCCATGATATGTACCGCATATTTAATGTTCTGATGTAAAGGGTTCTGATATGAACGTGAAAAAAAAAGACATGAAATGATTAAAAAGATAGAGTAAAATACTAAAAGAAACGGAAAAGCAATAAAAATAAATATATAAATATGCAAATGAAAAGGTGAGGGATAAATTGAGTAGTATTTACTTGAAAGGTATGATAGGTATAGGAATTAACATATGGGGGATATATAGATAGTTTCAATAAATCTCCTCAAATATGTTCTCCGTAATAGGCTGACTATTACGCTGATTCTAAAAACTGATAAGCTAATAAATAAATAAGTGCCTTTGGATGATTGAGAGTATCGTTTTATATCAATTGAAACAATGTAACGAGTAGATTCGAGCAAGGAATTCTCATAAAAAAAATTACTTAATTCTGAATATATATATATATATATATGTAGCCAATAACTCACCGAGTATTATTTCCAAATGTAACTCTTGTGACAGTAAACTCGTAGAAACCCATGCTGTATAGTTTTCCTTCATATCCTCCTTCGTTGCCAATATTCGAAATTTGCAGCCATATCTCATCGCAGGTTATCTGCAGTCCAAAATATTTTTTAGTATCAAGTATAATTTTTTTATTTTAATTTTTCAATACATACTTTATAACATTTTAATGGATAGTTATTTGTTGTAGAAGCTACTAAGATGTCTAGACCTGAACAACTTGCTCCTCCGGAAGTGTTCTACAATGACACTGAATCGTTTAAATATACCTCGTCTACTCGTGTCCAGCATATTCAAGCGAAGATGACGTTGAGAGCATTAGAATTATTAAACTTGGAAGCTGATTCACCACACTTTATTCTTGATTTAGGTTGTGGGTCTGGTTTATCAGGAGAAATTCTTACCGAAGAAGGCTATAACTGGATTGGTATGGATATTTCACCAAGTATGTTGGCAACTGGTATTGATAGAGAAGTTGATGGTGATCTCTTCCTCAGTGATATGGGTAATGGTGTACACTTCAGAGCTGGTACATTCGATGCTGCCATTTCAATCTCAGCTATCCAATGGTTGTGTAACGCCGATACTGCCAATGTTGACCCAAAGAAGAGAATGTTGAGATTTTTCAACTCTTTATATGCTTCCTTGAGAAGAGGTGGTAAATTTGTTGCTCAATTTTACCCAATGAACGATGCTCAAACTGAATCATTACTTGGAGCTGCTAAAGTAGCTGGTTTTGGTGGTGGGTTAATTATTGATGACCCAGAACTGAAGAGACATAAGAAATATTACATGGTACTCACTGCTGGTCAATCTGAGAGAAATATTAACTTGGCAGGTGCCGAAATGGATGCTCCTGTTGAGAATAAAAAGGTAAACAGAAAGCTTATGAAGAAATTAGAGTCAAAGAAGGAATTTATTGCCAGAAAGAAGGAAACTATGAAGAGAAGGGGTAAGAAGGTTGCCTTGGATTCCAAGTTTACCGCAAGAAAGAGACGTCCACGCTTCTAATTGTTTTTTTTTCCTATTACCTTCTCAATGTACATTAGATCTAATCACCCATTAGCATAGAACCACACTTAATAATACTTATATATATAAACATATACCGTCATTTGTCATAAAAAAGAAATTGTGATCCTCGAATAGAGGTTTCTTGTAAGCACATAGTGTTGTTTTTCCTCTCATTTCAGTGTTGTATCACATCTTATTTGAGCCAACTGACCAATAGCGATTGAGTCGATACCAATAAATTTATAATTCACGCTAAAAACCAAAATCTCTCAGATTCCTACCACATGTTCTTGTAAACGGAACACTTTTCCTTTTCCCTTTGTATATCAATCATCCATTGCCTTGTATCATAATATACATACTTTTGATGTACATGTTTAAATCATGACCTGTATATAAAGTGAAAAATCCTATATCGAACAGACAATGAAAAAAAAAAAAAAATAGAATGAAAACTTTATGTTCAAAGTTAAGCTGTAGTTTTAGTAAGATAGACATCATGTTTGCAGGATTAAATAGAGTGGGTAGAATTATACCTAGCACGAATGCTATAACTCAAAGTATCAGGACATTTATTCCACAAAAAAAGGGTATGTTCCACTAAGAAAACCAGAAGAATATGAGAGCTCTTCTTTTTCCAAACTCCAACCCGTAGACTTATTACTAACAGATTTCTTTTAGCAATCACTCCAGTTGTTTTCGAACCATTGCCAAAGAAAAGAGGCGGCAAATTAGTTATTCCTTTCTTACACCAAACCATGTACAAGACTCTTGATCCATCTGGTCAAAGAAGAGAATTGATAAATAAAGAAAGTAAGAAGTGTTTGCGTGCAGGTGACATTATTAAGGTAACATACACTGATAGAACATCAGTATTAGGACAAATTATTGCTATTAAGAGAAGTAACACTGACAGTAACATTTTATTGAGAAATAAGATTACTAAGTTAGGTTGTGAAGTAAGAATTCCAGTTTTCAGTCCAAGAATCAAGAACATTGAAGTCATTCAAAAGCCTGCCAGATACCTTGCCAGATCCAAGCAATATTATATTAGAAATACCAGACTTGATGTCGGTGATTTAGAGGCTAATCTCAGAAGAAAGTAGTTATTTAAAATAACAAAATAAAACGATAACATGTATATAAACAATAAATAATCATAGAATAAAATATAATATATAGTTCTTATAATGATGGTATATCAGTGCTTTAGGAAAGACATGTTCCCTCTTCTTCCTATAAGTGCTATAAGAGAGGGGGAGTGAACAAGAATTCGATGTAATTGTTCTTGCCAGACAGGCACCGCTAGAACTTCGTTCCATTCCTGATTTTTAATTACTTCCTTTTCTAGGCTTTCCACAAGAGCCTGCACACCCTGGAAATGCCTTGAGCTGTATTCCCTATAATCCCATGTGTCTGAATTACTGAAGTGATACTCTAGAAGTGGGGCGACATAGCATCTCCTAGTAATACTAGAAAATGTACACACGGACGGGGAATAATTGTTTCAATCAAACTGTTAATGCATAGGTCGCTGTATCTAAGAATCATTCATTAACTCGTTTAATCTATCTGTAAGTGAATTACCAAACTTCAATCTAAAGCCTGGTGAAATATCCATCATTAATGCTTCAAATGTTTCGTAATGCTTTGGAAAAGTTGAAGTAGACCAACCACCTATATCGACAAACACCTGAATATCTGTTCCTTCAAGAGTTTTTATTCTAATATGGTTCTTCTTTATGGAATCGTTTTTCAATGCTAATTCGCATTGGGGAAAGTATCCCTTGTATTCGTTATATATACTTGAAAGTTCATTTGATTGTGTCAGTGAATTCATTTGAATTAAGTAGGACCAAAGACAAACTAGAGAAGAAAAGGATTAACGAAGGAATAATTAGAAGAAAAAATATGAAGTAAATGTATAAATGTATGAATGGTGTGTCTTTGAAAATAGCACACAGGCACGCGGACCGATAATTCCATCCAAAACATAAATCTAGACATTCTCAATTACTCTCATGATGAAACTCATAATCTTCAACTTAACTTTAACCCTTACATGGCCTTACAACAAGTTTTTTATTACATAGAGATATTTAAAAGATTCTTTTTATTCTTACAGGATAAAATTTAGTCACAACTGATTCCCAATGTTCCACGAAGATGTCAACATCGGGCGCCCAGAAACGTGCTCCAACTTAATGGTTTATCTACGCTTACATTCACTGGTTAATCTCCATCGACTGGAACACAGAAAATCCCAACGACTATTTGTAGAGAGTGAAGATGCGGTTGATGTTAAGGAAAAGGGAAGGAAACATCTAAAGAATTTTCACTGAAAAGTTTCTTAAATGTGCGGAGCGAGCTCGACGCTGAAGCCCGCGTATTGTGGGTGTGCGCCGGGTAACGAAAGTAGCCCTAGACATGTATAGAGACAAAGCAATCTGATCTACGCAGTTTCTTAAAGAAGACACTATTCAGAGCAGCGAGTTAGTAATAAGGGATGTCGGTTAAGCCAGAAACTTTCATCGGTAGCACGCTAAAGGTTCAATTGCATAATTCAAGGACTTTGATTGGAATTCTTACCGTAATTGATCCATTTGGTAACATGTTATTATCAGAGGTAACTGAGACATCTTCAGATTTGTTAAATCAATCAGTACATACTAGAGAACTAGGTTTGGTTAGTGTACCTAAATCGTCCGTTAAGAACGTTTTATTAAATAAAAGAAGTTTTAGAATACTTGGATTAGAAGGTTTAGCTACTTAGTTGATGGGGATAGGTAGTGTGTATTACTCTATAACTGTGCTATTTTATTGAAGCATTCTTCTAAGGAGCTTCTTATTACGATTGAAAGCGGATTCGAGACGCTCTTTCTCTTGAGAATAGTTTAATTCATCAAGTCTTCTGCCTGGTGGGAGTGGGCGGGATTGGCGTGATCTTCCGTCTGCCAGGTCATATACGAGTTCCGGTGGAGAACCTGGATCTGTCTTTGGTTTTCTTACAATTTTCAATCTTTGATGTGGTAAAGTTGTGTGATAGATGGTAGATAAAAATGAAGATGATGTTACAGTCAATTCAGAAGAAGTTATTGAATCCTCTGGATTTGTTGTTGAAATTGTAGTTGACGTTGAAGTGTGCTCAATTGATGGAGGTAAGCGAGGAGGACTGTAGTGATCACGTTGATGTTCTAAACAAGTACCAATGAAGTGGTCCCGTGAAGATTCAAATGTTCCGTAAGGGCAGATATCCACAAGGCATCCAATTACTGAATCCTTTTTATTACAGATGCAACGAATATCAGAATGTTCACCTGGGCATTGACGAGCTACTTCATTAATACAACTCAAAAAACACGCTGGAGGAGTTGCAAGGCAAACTCCAAAAAGTATAAAAAGCAACTTCATAATATACGTATTGAAACTTTTAGTTAGATATAAAATAAAGTGTAGTGATAAAGAAGTAAATTTTTAAGAAAAAACGTTTGGGTGCAAATGGGTGCAAATCAGAATTGTTGCACAGAGTTCCAAACATCCATCACAGTTTCAACACAAACAAAGGAAAAATGAAAATTCGAATAACAGTTCAAGAGATAAAGTAATAACAATAGCTTTCTGGCATTTCCCTTTGACAACTACCTGTTGCTGTTGGTCATAAGTGTAAATATTTTTCTTTTATTCGTTCTGCTACTTTCTATAAAATATATTGTGTCATTCAGAATTGCACTCTCTGGAAGAATTATTAAAAAATATGACAAGATTATCAAACAACTTTTACTGAACTCTTCTTCTTTCATATGAATACTAGTCAAATACTAAAATACTACCTATCTTTCCAAACTCACTCTATATTCTTGCTTTTTAGTAAGAATTGGTTAGTAATGTACGAGTCTAAGTAGAAGAGATCACAAAACTGCTTGGAATATGGACAACTATCTTCCAAGGAAGATCTTTTGGTCAAATTGACTTCCAAAAGAGGATTATGTTTCTTAGTAGTACTGTTATATGCTGTTCTAAAGAAAGATAATCTAATTGGATTTATTTAACTATGAATCAGGCGCAGAGTGAATTATCAGAGTATTTCGTATGATAGTTTTAGCGAATCCCAAGACGATCCGCTGGCGCCTATCCGGGGAGGACGATTACATCGAGCTTGGCTCCCCTTGGGGAGATACCTTATTATTTTTAGTTAGCCAGAGTCTAGGTACTCCACTATAGCAATGAGCTGAATTTAGGATCATTCAATGTATTCTGATTGTTTGAGAAAATAAATGGCTGCAAAATTGGAACAGATAAAGCCGCAAAAAAGTGAAAATAAAATAAAATAATGTTGGTGTAAAGTCAACAAAGACTTCTACGATTGAATCAAACACAAATGGCCAATCAATAACTGGATAATTTTGGTAAACGAAAAAAAAACGACACACTTGCTTTACTGATTGTTCATTGTTTAGCCAAGCCATTGTCGTGGTGTACCGCGAGTTCCTGGCAAATCGGTACTGCCCAGCCACCAACACATAGAGTAAGGGAAAAAAAAAAAAGTTGAAAAAGTCACGTATCTATAATAAGGACCTTTCGTTTCAACTCATTTGATTTAGTTTTAAAGCCCACAAAACCGGACTTTATAACGTTTGAATAAGTTGCTACAATTGAGATTCATTAGAATAACAAAAGGCGAACATAATCGTTTGGGAAAACATTTATAGATACAAATAGTCAAATACGAGATCAAAGATGCAAGGCAGTTACCAAAACAAAGGTTTACCTAGACCATATTATATGAAACCATCAAACACCAAGAAGAATTCTCCTTACCATAATACCCCTAGAAACTTCTTCAGCACCCCAAAGAGGAAGTTGCTCGGTTACATCGTTATGATGATCCTTTTCGGTTCATTAATGTATGTGATATCTCAAGATATAAGAGGTGCTCAAACTCAAAAGTACGAAGTTGTTGTACCAGACAAAAAATTAGGATCTGAAATTAAGATTGATGGATCTTCGCCTAAGGACGCCGACAAGGAATCTGATAATATAGAATTATCTGAAAATATGGCAAAGGGATCAAAGGGTGATTTAGGTAAAGGTGTAGCTGAAGCTCCAAAGGGTGGAATTGCCAACGAAGCACCAGTTGTTGGAAATGACGAAGAAGAAATTATTGGTGCTAAGAAAGCAGCTCAAGCTCCTCCAGCCGGTAAGACAACATCAAAAGCAGGTAAAACTGCCCCCCAAATTGATGTAGCAGTTCCAGCTGGCCAAGCAGTACCAAAAGCTGCTCCAGCTGCCCAAAAAATTGCATAATTAGCTTGATTATTGACAATAACAGTATATAGAATAAACAATATCAAGAGAAATTCATCTTAATTCTCTAACCTTATCCAACAACAGTGTATATATATAGATATCATTATTCTAAGAATAAAAGAAAAAAAAAACGTCAGAGAATTATTGATATGTTAATACAGTAATAATATTGTTTTCACTTACTTAAACAACATACTAGAGTTTTTTTTTACCAAAGCTCAATGCAATTGCAATTTTTCACCTTGGATAATGCCAAACGAAACGGAGTGTGTAGCTAGCTGCTAAATCGTTCTTCATCCCAAGACGCTCCGCTGGCGCCTATCCGGCGAGGACAATTGCATTGAGCTTTGTTCCCTTCGGGAAATTCATTCTTACTTCCAGTAGGGATAGAAGTCACGACCAAAGGGAGTCAAGCTCAATGCAATTGTCCTCCCCGGATAGGGGCCCTAGCGGAGCGGTACTTATTATTTTTATAGAGAAGTAATTAACCTATAATGACTCTTATCCAAATGCAAATCAACTTCAAGAAATATAGTCAGTATCGAAATAATTGGCATTTACAGGAATAAATATCAAATCTCTGTCGCTCTCTCTGTCACACCCTCTGTCCCATACTTTTATTGGGCCTCACCCACCAATTCAAAATAATGGGTGAGCCTTGGGATTCAAACCTTACTGTATTAATAATAATTTGTACCATGTGTTGGGTGAGGTGCGCAGCTCAGTGCAATGGAATATTAATAGCCCGAAAAAGACAAGCCCCCCATAGATAAAAATTTATGCAGTTAGCGCCCAATGGTCTTGCATAGAAGAGGCAATTGACCAGGAACACAAGCGGTTGGAATGATTCATGGTGGTGTCTGGTGATTCCTTTTATTTATGTCTATATATCCTATCTACAATCAGAGAGAGAATAGAATAGAATAGAATAGTGTTACGTTTTTACATCCTGCATATGATTTAAAATTTTTCCAGTGGTAGACAAAAAGAAACGTCTATCTAGCACTTCACAGTCCAATATTTACGCGCACGGAACGATGTCGCCGCCCCAATTAGTAAGGCAGGGCATGCTAATCGGTACTATGTTTACACGGGCACGAGTAGCTCAACATGCAGTCCCGAGCAGAGCTTCTCATCAATTTTTAGCAGGGAAAAAATTTTCTCTTTTGTATATAACGAATCGACCACCCAGGTTAAAAAATTTTACCTATTTTTTTTTCCCTTTTTTTTCTCTTCTTTGTACCCAATAACCATGTCTGCTGAAGCTAAGTACTCCACTGAGGTTTTATCCCAGTTATTGAGTAAGTTACAAGTTGATGACAACAAGGAAGAAGCCGCTGCTAACGTTGCTTCTTTCTTAAACTCATCTATTGTTGAACACGATGTCCCAGTTGAATTCTTCAAGGACTTAAAGGCTCAAATTAACAACAAGTCTGCTGATATTTCTATTCCAGCTTTAATTGCTTTAGCTCACATCTCCACTGACTTATCTGCTTCTGTTGAACCATACGTTGTTGAATTAGTTCAAGACGTTTCTGTTAAGTCTGGTGACAAGAACAAGGATGTTGCTGCCGCTGCTGCTGAAACTTTATTAGCTATTGCTAAGGGTATTACCCCAACTGCTATTAAGGTTATCTTACCATTATTAACCGAAAACTTGGCTAACACCAACAAGTGGACTGAAAAGGTTGCTATCTTAGCCGCTGTTTCCCAATTAGTTGACACTGCCAAGGGTCCAATTGCTTTAAGAATGCCTGAATTAATTCCAGTTCTTTCTGAAGCTATGTGGGATACCAAGAAGGAAGTTAAGGAAGCTGCCACCAAGACTATGACCAAGTCTACTGAAACCATTGACAACAAGGATATTGAAAAGTTTATTCCAAAGTTGATTGAATGTATTGCCAAGCCAACTGAAGTTCCAGAAACCGTTCACTTATTAGGTGCTACCACTTTTGTTTCCGAAGTTACCATGGCTACTTTATCTATCATGGCTCCATTATTATCTAGAGGTTTAGCTGAAAGAGAAACTGCCATCAAGAGAAAGTCCGCTGTTATCGTTGATAACATGTGTAAGTTGGTCGATGATCCACAAGTTGTTGCTCCATTCATGGACAAGTTATTACCAGCTTTAAAGGCTAACTTTGCTGTTATTGCCGATCCAGAAGCCAGAGAAGTTACCAACAGAGCCTTAAACACTTTAAGAAGAGTTGGTGCTGTTACTGAAGGTGACAAGATTCCAGAAGTTTCCACTGCCGGTGACATTTCCGTTACCAGAGGTGTCTTTGACGAATTAACCAAGGAAAACAAGATTGCTGCTAGATTTGACGTTGCTCTTAACTATATTGCTGGTATTGCCGGTGATTTAATTGATGAACGTGATATCCACCCAGGTTCATGGACCACCAACTTGTTACCATTCTGTACTATTTTCTTACACGAAAAGGAAGCTAAGGAAATCATTGAAGAATACAGAAAGAGAGCTATTGACAACATTCCTGAACCACCAAGCTTTGCTGATGAAGAAGATGAAGGTGAAGATTTATGTAACTGTGAATTCTCTTTAGCTTATGGTGCTAAGATCTTGTTGAACAAGACTCAATTCAGATTAAAGAGAAACAGAAGATATGGTCTTTGTGGTCCAAATGGTGCTGGTAAGTCTACCTTAATGAGAGCTATTGCTAACGGTCAAGTTGAAGGTTTCCCAACCCAAGACGAATGTAAGACTGTTTACGTTGAACACGATATCGATGGTACTCACGCTGAAACCACCGTTGTTCAATTCGTCTTAGAAGATGGTGAAGTTGGTTTAACCCAAGAAGCCGTTGAAGACAAGTTAAGAGAATTTATGTTCACTGAAGAAATGATCACTATGCCAATTCAATCCCTTTCTGGTGGTTGGAAGATGAAGTTAGCTTTAGCTAGAGCCGTCTTAAAGAACGCTGATATCTTATTATTAGATGAACCAACTAACCATTTGGATACCGTTAACGTTGCTTGGTTAGTCAACTACTTAAACACTTGTGGTATTACTTCCATTATTGTTTCCCACGATTCCGGTTTCTTAGACAATGTTGTTCAATACATTATCCATTACGAAGGTTTCAAGTTAAGAAAGTACAAGGGTAACTTATCCGAATTCGTCAAGAAGTGTCCATCCGCTCAATCTTACTACGAATTAGGTGCTTCTGACTTAGAATTCAAGTTCCCAGAACCAGGTTTCTTAGAAGGTGTTAAGACCAAGCAAAAGGCTATTGTTAAGGTTAACCAAATGTCTTTCCAATACCCAGGTACCACCAAGCCACAAATTAGTGACATTAACTTCCAATGTTCTTTATCTTCAAGAATTGCTGTTATTGGTCCAAATGGTGCTGGTAAGTCCACCTTAATTAACGTTTTAACTGGTGAATTATTACCAACCACTGGTGATGTTTACGTCCACGAAAACTGTAGAATTGCTTACATTAAGCAACATGCTTTCGCCCATATCGATAACCATTTAGATTCTACTCCATCTGAATATATTCAATGGAGATTCCACACTGGTGAAGATAGAGAAACCATGGACAGAGCTTCTAGACAAATTAACGAAAACGATGAAAACGCTATGAACAAGATTTTCAAGGTTGAAGGTACTCCAAGAAGAATCCAAGGTATTCACGCCAGAAGAAAGTTCAAGAACTCTTACGAATATGAATGTTCTTGGATGTTAGGTGAAAACATTGGTATGAAGAACGAAAGATGGGTTGCTATGATGTCTGTTGATAACACTTGGTTACCAAGAGGTGAATTAATGGAAACTCACTCTAAGTTAGTCGCTGAAGTTGATATGAAGGAAGCTTTAGCTTCTGGTCAATTCAGACCATTAACCAGAAAGGAAATTGAAGAACACTGTGCTATGTTGGGTCTTGATGCCGAATTAGTTTCTCACTCCAGAATTAGAGGTTTATCTGGTGGTCAAAAGGTTAAGTTAGTCTTAGCTGCTTGTACCTGGCAAAGACCTCACTTGATCGTCTTAGATGAACCAACTAACTATTTAGATAGAGATTCTTTAGGTGCTTTATCTAAGGCTATCAAGGCTTTCGAAGGTGGTGTTGTTATTATTACTCACTCTGCTGAATTCACCAAGGACTTAACTGAAGAAGTCTGGGCTGTCTTAGACGGTAAAATGACCCCATCCGGTCACAACTGGGTCCAAGGTCAAGGTGCTGGTCCAAGATTAGAAAAGAAGGAAGATGAAGAAGACAAGTTCGATGCTATGGGTAACAAGATTGCCGCTGCTAAGAAGAAGGTTAAGTTATCTTCTGCCGAATTAAGAAAGAAGAAGAAGGAAAGAATGAAGAAGAAGAAGGAATTAGGTGATGCTTACGTTTCATCTGATGAAGAATTCTAAGCTATTTTAGTCTAGTAATCTACCATCGTCTGTATTCAGTATTCATAGATATATTTAAGTTTTGAATAAAATATAATTAAAAAAAAAAAACACAAGGTTGTAAGAGAAAAATGTAAGTAAAAAAAAGTCATGGGTAGAGTCAATTATGATTAATTATCTTTTGCCTTATCCCAGAGGAGATTTTATAATATATGCTTTCATCCAATTCCTGCATAATCGTTTTGGGTACATTGAGGATTTGTGGGAATGGCTGCAAAAGCAATATTGCAAAATAATATGTATTTAATTCACAAGAATTCATTAGCAGCACATATGATCCAGAAATGTTTGTTACCTGGTTTATTCTTATGTTAGTTCTGTTGGCTCAGGGTTATCATTTCAGTAATTTGCTGATGAAAAGTTTTGTGGAACGAACGTCCGATTACTCAAGACTTCTTTTGAAAGATTGTTCGATTGTTATGACAAGAGAAAATATCACGTTGTCGACATCCTATGCCCCATATAAAGTAACATGTCCGATAACTCCTTTGGTTAGAGAAGCAAACAATGTAAGTATAAGTAGCTTTTGTTAGTATAAAATTTACCAGTTTCCCTGTATTAACCGTTAGTTTATTAGCTTTAGAGAAGAACTTTATATTTCAGGAAGAAGTACCAAGACAAAGGCTAATTTAATTGAGTACTTAAGCAGAAATGAAATACCAGATTTTGACGTGAGAAACTTTTTAGTTAACAAGTCTGCTGTTTCAATTGCTATTTCAATATCTGGAGGAGGTTACAGATCCATGTTAACTGGGGCCGGAATTCTCGCTGCTTATGACAGCAGATCATCCGAACCTTCGTCATTAGGAGGACTTCTCCAATCCACAAACTATATTGCAGGAATTTCAGGTGGAGCTTGGTTAGTAATGAGTAATGTAGCTAATAATTTTAAACCTATTACTGAATGTATCCCAGGTAAAAATAATATGTGGGACTTGACTAATAGTTTGTTAGAGGGAATTCCAAATTTTAACTTGAGTGTAATGGAAACACAAGATGAAAGTTCAAGTACTCCGGTGTCTTTCACTCAAGAAGCTACTTCTAAGGATAAAGCTACTGTGAAGCCAAATGCTTTCAAAGTCAAAAATCCGAACTTCTTTCAAACTTTATTGAACAAATTTAATCTATTTCCCGTCAATGCAGAACCCCTTCTGCATTCAGAATCCCCCTTGTCAACTTCTATGACAACTTCAGTCTTAGAAAGGATGTTGAAGCCAATATTTTCTAGTTATAAGAAGAACACAAACATTGAGAAAGAAGAGCCCAAGACGTCTCTCGCATCATTAAAGAAGATTATAAGTTTTTATAAGGATATTCATTTCGAAGTCAGATCAAAAAAGGGAGCAGGTTTCCCCATATCTCTCACAGATTACTGGGGAAGGGCATTGGCACGTAAAATCTTTCCAAGAGTCATTGGATCACCAGGGGTTACATTAACTTCAGCTACAAAAATGAGTACTTTTAGAGATTTCGAACAACCTTTTCCCATTATATGTGCAATTGAAACAGTTCCTGAAACGCAAACGCAACAACAAAATAGTGTAACTTCCCATACATTTGAAATAAATCCTTTTGAATTTGGATCTTGGGACTCATTCTTAAATTCATTTGTCGATATAAAGTATTTAGGAACTAAGCTAAGAAATGGGGTCCCCATTGAAAATAAGTGTATTTCCGGATTCGATAATTTGGGGTTCTTAACTGGTACATCGTCATCACTCTTCAATTATGCATTTGTTTATTTGTATGAGAACTTCAAGCATTCCAATTCACCAGCTGTTTCAGCTCTTCAGAATATCTTGAAAACCTTTGGATTAAGACCAAATTCGAAATCTTGGAAAGACCCTCAGCAACACCCAGATTATGCATTAATCTCACCTAACCCTTTCTTGCAAAAGGTAGTTAAGGGTACGAGAGATATATCTAAAAGAGATCATATTTTCTTAGCAGATGGTGGGGGAGATGGTCAAAACATTCCTTTCCATCCCTTTTTACAATATTCAAGGAATATTGACATTATATTTTCATTTGATATGAGTGGTGATTTACAGAATTACCCTAATGGGACTTGTTTAGTAAGATCAAGTCAAAGATATCAAAGTTCTAATTTGGAAACGCCAATATTTGAGTCTAAACTGCAACGGAATTTGACGGTAATAGGAAGTGGAAGAATTGTGAAAAGTGCGTTCCCAAAAGTACCAGATTGTGAAGAATTTATTAAACTAAAGTATAACAAGAGACCAGTGTTCTTTGGATGTGACTTAGATAATGATTATCCGGATAAGCTTGAACTACAAGTGTCAGCAACACAAACAAAAGGAAGGAAGCGAATGTACGAGTATTTACCCCCATTAATTGTTTACACAGCAAATACCAACCATTCGTTCCTTTCTAATACCTCAACCTTTAAGTTGTCCTACAGTGACGATGAAGTACTAGGGATGGTTGAAAATGGATACAATATTGCAACGTATATGAACGATACTGTTGAACAAGATTATTCTATGTGCATTAGCTGTGCTATATTAAAAAGACAATTTGATAGAGAGATGATGAAGTCTTATCTGAACTTTACTGTTCCCAATGCATGTTCAAATTGTTTTGATAAATATTGTTACAAACCTTCACAAAGTGTCTAAGTCACAATGATAAATATATATTTAAAATCTCAAGCCGAGCTAACCTATTATCTATGAATAATTAATTTTTAATGCCAGCGTGAAATATAACTCGCAAATTGTTTGGCTGCAAAATAATTACCGTAATCAAGGGGATAAAACGGGATGAAATAAATGAATGAAAGATAATATTAGCAACACGATCTGAGAATAAAAAAAGAAGATTAGGATGAATCAGAGCCAGCTTATTTATGTAACACCAGTTTTCCGCTAAAGATAATGTATATTCTTAGAGCTAACTAAACAGCCATTAATATATCAATAGCACATGCTGCGGCCGTTTCTTTTTTCAGACATCGCGGAAACGGCGATCTGAATTTTGTTCTCCATATTATTTTTATTAATTTATTTTGAAGGGTTAAAGAACGAAAGATAGACATAACTAGGCCGACATGAAGTCAACACAGTCGTCATCGCCGACATCTTCCACCGCGTACGACTTAGGAACTTCTATTAATGCGCTATTTATGTTATACTGTACGTCCTTGCTCCCACTAGTTATAGTTGGTATTGGATTGTTCTATGCTGGTTTGACTCAGAGAAGGTCATCTCTTACGATGATTGGGTTACCCATAATATTAACTGGGTTGGTCTTTATTGATTGGTTTATATGGGGCTATTCATTGTGCTACTCAACATCAAGCAATGAATTTATTGGGAATTTTGGGTTTGTTGTATTAAGACAGCTCAGGGATCCACTCGAAAGTATATATTCGACTCCCAGAGGAGATATTCTTTCGTTCAATCATTTTATTTTTAATGGTTTATTCAAGTGCATCTGTGCCTGCTTGACATTTCCTGGATGCATTGCCGAAAGAGGAAGAGTGATACCGATGCTTGTTTTTTTATTCTTTTGGTCCTGCATTATCTACAACCCAGTTACATATTGGTTCTGGAATCAAAATGGGTGGTTATCTTCAAATCAGACTAAAAAATTCCCTGTCTTGGATTTTGCTGGTGGTTCACCAATACATATAGTTAGTGGGTTTACTGTGTTGGCTTACTCCTACATTTTAGGACCCCGTAACCCCAAGATTTTATATAATTATCGTGCTACAAACACTGGTTGGATTATCCTCGGTACATTTATAACTCTATGTGGTTGGATCGGATTTATTACTGGTTGTGATTATCAATTCCTGTTAACTTCAGGATACATTATGATAAACACCATATTATGTGCCAATTTTTCTGGGTTGCTCTGGATGGCAATTGATTACTTTTTATGGGTTACACCAGAAGAGGAAGAAGATCAATTGATCAACCATGAATCTAATGCAACTGGTATCGCACCAGATCAACAAGCTCACAACGATATTGATGAAAAGGAAATGAAAAACAAAAAAAAAACAAAAGCTACTAGTAGAAGAAAGATTTCGTTAGTATCATTCTCTACAGGTGTCATGACTGGACTTGTGGTGATAACCCCAGCAGGTGGATTCATTTCCTCATCCGTTGAGTTTTGGAAGTGTTTTGTATTTTCCTTAGTAGGTGTAATAATTGCCAATTTATCTACGAGATTGAAGTACTATCTCAACATCGACGATGCCTTTGATGTTTTTGCTATTCATGGAGTCGCAGGTATTGTAGGCTCTATCCTAACAGGGATATTTGCCAGTCAAAAATATGGATCCAAAGGTGGATGGGTAGAAGGTAACTGGAAACAAATAGCTTACCAAATATTGGGATGTGTTGTAACTGCAAGTTATGCCTTCATTATGACTTGTGTTCTATTATATATTATAGACTTTATTCCAACTTTGCATCTTAGAATCGACAAAGATTTCAACAAAAGAATGAGAAAACAGAATAAATCAGCAACAGAAGGAGTTAATGAAGTTGCAATTGGAGGAGGATTGACTGATACTATTGGTGAAGGAGAAAGGTTAGAACTCTTTGGAAGCGATAATTATGAGTTGAATGGGGAATTTTTAATGGATTTTATGGAATTCATTAAAGTAATACAACCAGAAGACTACAAGGAAGAAGAATTTATAACCAGTGAAGAAGAATATATCCAAAATCTGGACGTTGGCCAATCTTCAGATTACAAGCCACACGAGGGTTACATATTAAAAACACGAGGTGAGAGTTATCAACAAGATTAGAAATCTGAGGAATTTGCAAGTCTTTGTTCTTTCCTTTTTTTTTTCAATTTACGAAACTAATGATTAATAAATTTAATAAATGTACATTAATATAAATATCTATGGCGTAGTATATTAGGATTGATTTGAAAATGATATAGGTAATTATGATATTAATCTCATGGTAACTTCGAATGCAGCGAAAGTTGCACCATTAGCTGGGGCAGCTCTGAGGATTGTTGGCATGAACCCTCTGTAGAAACCTTTAATACCTTGCTTTGCCCATATGTCCCTAAAAACGTCCAAGGAACCACGGTACTTTGGAGAAGTTAATGAGTCAGTTTGTAATTTAGATTTTAAGACATCTACTGGGTAAATACAACCCCAAAGGGCATAACCAGATAAACCACCATACAAGCATAATTTCCAAGCTGGAATATCAGCTCTCTTCAAAGTTGGGTTGTTTCTTAATTCTCTATTAATGATGGCTTCGTAAGTGGCAAAGTAAATACCCAAACCAACAGATTCTCTGAATAAGGTTGGAAGTAAACCTTTATAAATACCAGAGAAAAGACCGTTTGATTGGTATAACTTCTTAGCACAATCGATCGGACCGTGGAATTGACCAGTTGGACCAGTTTGAGTTTGTAAACGAATACGAATGTGCTCGATAGGAGAGGCAAGGAACCCGTTTGCAAAACCAGCAACAGCACCACAATTGAAAAATTGTAATAATGATAATGGTTGGCCGTGTAACTTGTTATCGTAGTAACGCTTCATAAATTCGTTAACTGAAAATTGAACTGAGACACAGGCACCAACACCAATCAACGGGGTAAGAGTACCCTTGTAGAATCCCTTTGGACCTTCATTTTTAAGCAAATTCTTGATAACGTCGATAGCTCCCAGTGGTGAACCTTCTGGAGCCAGTTGAACTCTAACCTTAACAGTATCGAATGGTTGTCCAACTAAGACTTGAGCAATACCACCAACAGTACCACCGATCAAATCCTTCACAACCTGAGAGTTGTCCTCCAACTTTGGCTCTTCTAACTCAACAGTCATCCTAATACTTCTATCTATCTATATATGCTACAAAGCAAAGCTTTCAAGTCTATTTCGAGATGACTCTTTTTTTTTTCATCCAAATTCCAATGTATATAATTTTTTTTTTCATATCCAGGTGGGGTCGCAACGGCTGAAGTCCGATAAGATGGATGGTGGTGGTGTCAGAACAGCTTATTAATTCAATTAAGACATACATTTTCACCTTAATTTTCAAAACCTACAACACTTCTTCTTCCTCTTAATTTATCTTTATTTTCCACATTTTTCTTCATTTAAAAGCGGACTTGAATGCCCGGTAAAATCTTACACGAATCTCTTCTTATTTGAATATATTTATTGATGCTTATTTAATTCCTGATTTTCTCGTTCTCCCTGTTTGCAATAATTAATCCGTCAAATGGATTCATACCATTCTTGGCATAATATTGACCAGTCGATTGTGGTGCAGTTGTTGCACCTAATGGATGGCCACCAGGTATACCAGGACTATTCATCGGGGACTGACCTTCGGTTTGAATAGTAGGTAAGAATGCATGTGCAGCCGGCCCTAAACTTGCAGTCAATGGTGTTCTAAGCGGTGGATTTGCATATTGAGATATATTACTCAGAGATTGAGTTCTAAGGGGTAACTGTTGAGAAGAGTACCCAGTAGAAGGTGTGAATATATTAGAAACACTCGGAATAGAACTCAACAGCGGTGGCATACCATGGCCACCATTATTAGAATTACTCATATTACCGCTGGAGTTTTCTGTTGACATAGACTTGTAAGAAGATACTTCAATTAAAATTGTAACATCCTTTGTTGCCTTAGTTAATGTGGCCATCGATGCTCTTGTTTCATTTAAAATTGGTAAATCTTTCATAACTGCCTTTACTGATGAAAATGTTTGAATAATTGACTTCAAAAACAAGTTTACATCTTCCCAAAACATAGTTTTAGTTGTAGAAGATGGATTGTTTCTAATTGTCAATAATTTTGTCTTTAATCTTTTAGATACATCAATTGAAGTCATACAGATATTGGTCAATTCCTTAACTTTCGAGGAAACGGATGGGCCAACCTGTTGCAGTTGAGCGTTTGCAACTGCACTTTTACTTATAGCTTTCGTGAGTTCAACAAATACAACCTGTGCATTAGTTGTTGCAATATCAATTGCGTCATACAATTTTTCATCTGCTTCTGCATACTCAACATTATTTACATCAGGATTAGTCGAAGGCAACGATGTGGCGCTATCTACCAAAGAACTCGAATTAACGACATTTCCATTCGTTGCAACCGCATTCAAATGGCTACTACCATTACTAAGGGTGGTATTTATGGATAAAGAATTTTGAATCTTCAGCTTTGGATCCAAAGTCATATGATTAGATGTAGTTGGAGTGGAAACTTCAATTTTAGCACTACTCGAAGGAATAACAGGAATACCAGTAATTGAAGAGGTGGTAACAGATGACGTATTAGAGATTGCCGTTAATACCCTATAAGCATTTAAAAGTTCATTAAATGACCCATAAACTGATAAATAAAGCATTCTAATAAAGCAGACATCAATCTTCATGACGAAAATAGCAAAATTTTCGCTTAACAAAGCCATAATAGCTTTAAATGATAATACTGATGCTTGAAGACACGATAAAATTTGTTCACTGTTACCTCCTTTATCTTCAAATAATTCAAGATTCTCAACAAGTGAATCAATGTTTGATTTTGTAGTGTATAAATGAGTAACCATTTTAAGAGTGATTTTCTTATCAACACAAAAGCCCGTGAATCTTCTGATGGATGAATGTAATTCACTAAAGGAAAATAAGACTTTTCTTGAAACCTTGATTAATGTAGAGGTAGAATGATAATTAGAACGTTTATGATATTGTTGCTGATGAAGTTGCTGTTGTTGGAGAAGTTGTTGTTGCTGTATTTGTACTTGTAACTGCTGCTGTTGGAGATGTTGTTGATGAAGTTGTTGTTGATGAAGCTGTTGCTGATAAAGTTGTTGCTGTTGTTGAAGTTGTTGTTGGTGTAGCTGTTGCAGCTGTTGCAGTTGTTGCAGCTGTTGCAGTTGTTGCAGTTGTTGCAGTTGTTGCAGTTGTTGCAGTTGTTGCAGTTGTTGCAGTTGTTGCAGTTGTTGCAGTTGTTGCAGTTGTTGCAGTTGTTGCAGTTGCTGATGTACTTGTTGTTGCTGCAGTTGCAGTTGTTGTTGCAGTTGTTGTTGCAGTTGTTGTTGCAGTTGTTGTTGCGGTTGCTGCAGCAGATGTTGATGATACTGTTGCAGTTGCAGCAGCTGTTGTAAGTGATGTTTAGGTTTAGTTGGGGACAGTTCTAGTTGGCCCAAAGGTGATCTGGTAGTGGTAATTCCCACATATCTAGATTGTGACTGCCCTTGTTGTTGCTGTGACTGTTGTATAGCATGTTGCAGAGTGTTTTGCAGACTGTGCTGCAGCTGAACAGGTGGTCCTCTTTCATTTCCAGCCACCAGCATGGCGTTTTCACTACTCAACACGTCAGAAATAGGAATCTCTTGTAACGTTGATAGTCTTCTAAAATATGCACCAGATTTGTGTTCCGTATCGACAATATCATTTTTTTCAAGAATCTTATCTATTTCTTTTAATGTATTCGACCTAATTCTATTTCTACTGGATGGTCTTGAAGTTGCACCTGGTGTAGTTGGAGAAATTGAATGTTGTGGAGGAGGTGGGGGAGGCGGAGTAGTAGTCGAAGTAGAATCAAATGAAGTCTCTACCGATGAAATCTGAGCAGAAGGAATTGAAAAATTTGTTGAGGTAGACGTAATAGATGGTTGATTAATGAGGGTATTACTATTATTATTATAATTGAATAAATCAGGCGAATTAAAATCTTTCGCATACTCTTTGGTTGGTGTTTCTTCCGAGGTTGAACCATCATCAGTCTTTTTTATTATTAGACCCATTCTCCTAGCGGCTTTCGAAGCTTTACTTCTCGTTTCAGAAATACTGTTTGCTCTAGCAAGTGATGGTGGGAGTGGGGAAGTAGGTACTATCTTAGTAGCTGGTGTTGATGCCGATGCAGTTTGAGACGTTGAACTTGATAAAGCGGTAGAAGACGTAGAAGATGAATTGGATGGCGCTGTGGTTGATGCGGATGATATCCCTGATGCTGAGGCAGTCGATGTTAAGGATGTAGATGCAGATGAAGATGTAGTAGTTGCAGATGTAGCCGAAGTTATGGCCTGTGTCATTTGCTCGTATATTTTCTTCTCAAGTAATGCTGAATTTGAACGGAGATACGCCTTTAATTCATGAACCCATTCTAAATCAGGATATTGCTTTTGTAATGCTTTTACAGTATCCAACAGGGGTCTAATTAAAGGGTTATCGTTTACTTCAATAAGGTTAAGATTGGACATACCACCTAAAACTGGAGATAGATACTTGAATCTATTATCCTTTATTGATAATACTCTAAGCTGAACCATTGATTCAATCGCAAGTGACGGTAAATTCCATAATAAATTTGACAGCAAATCTAAAATCTCTAAGTTTTCCAAGTCACTAACTATAATTGGGAATATAGCGAATTGATTCTGGTGTAAATCTAAATACCTTAAGTTGTGACAAATTTTCAGGAAGTTTTCAGGTAATGCATTCAAATAGTTGTTTTGTAATGATAGTCGTTCCAACTCTAAAGGTGGTTGAAATGAGTGTAAAAATTCATGAATTATTTCCACAACTTCGTCCAAAGAAAGACTTGATACAGCGGGAGTTAGCGAGGCCCTGTAGTTATTAAGTTTCAAGGACTTCTTTGCCTTAAGTTGATCAAGTTGGTCATTAATCAACCTAGTGATTTGTGATTTTACCGAAGCAGACATCTAAATCAAACTCTTTGAAAACTTATATCAATGGCGTGAAACAAAATGAGTCTATTTGTGCCTTTCAGCTTACGGTTATCAGTGAACACAAAGATGATATGGTTACGGAGACCCTGGATATATGGGCTTGAGATTTGATAGTGAAATCACCAAGTTTATTTTATATATAGTTTACCGTATTTAGATTTACGTTAACCGATATCTTTTTAATATTTTATTGATCTGAGGGGTGAGATATTTAGTACTGAAGATTACGCACTTTCCCACTAGTCGTGATATGAACTACGCACCAGTGTCTCATACAGTAAGCTGTATTACAGGCTACGTACAACATTTAAGGAAGTATTTTAAAAGAGTTAGATTGTATTATTTTGACTGAATATATTAATTCTGTACTTATACTGCTATATAGATCGAAGGGAAAACAAAAGTATATTTTTGGTAAAATTATAGAAATTGCAGTTAGTTTCAAGCCGAGAATATTTATGATTTACTAGGATAAATGGTTTTTTTTAGTTCAGTTTCATAAAGCGTTTGTATCTGTCACATCTAAGTCGAGTAGGGCGCAAGCAATACGATAATTTTGGTTAGCATAATTAGTCATTATCATATACATGCATATTTATATTTATGTACAATTCTAATGAACCCTCAAATACGATTCAATTGTAACTATTTTAAACCTTTAAACCCTTTTCAAGAGCATCGGTTCTTTCTTGCCAAATTGTCTTACCAGTGCAACTACATACTTGCTTGTCATTTTCCCAAGCACCAGCACTTCTGGCAATTACCCCGCAGAGCGAGTCAGATGTTATAGAGTCCTTTAATCTGGATAATACAACACTTCTACCAATGAGTTGATCGATAGCTAAGTTTGCCTTTAAGTAACTTTGACCAAAAAATAAACCGACTGATTCATTGGAAGCACCAAGTGAATTTATCACAGTTGAGTTATTCGAAGGTTGCTCGACAACAATTGGATCCAATTGATAGAATAATCCACCAGTAGATGCAGCTCCTTCCAGCAAGTTACCACTGGCTCGTATAGAAGGATAGTAAGTACCCTTAGCCAATCCGTTTACCGTAAGATCAATGAACAATGACTTATCATTGACACCAACAATTCTTGCTAAACCTTTAACTGGTTGTTGGAAATCTTGTGGATCAAATGATTCCAAAATACAGACAGCAGCAGAATTTGGCTTACCAGTACCACGTATTATAGCATCTCTACCAGTTTCTTGGATCAGTTTTACAATCAACGAAGGTGGAGTAGAGCCAACAGTGGTAACTCGATTATTTTCTAAATCAATGTTGAATGATTTAAGACCATCTAACGGAGTAAGCGATTTGGAAACGGATTCAACACAAGCTTCACATTCCATAGGAACAGCAAATACCAATTCGAATGACATCTTCAAATAGTATGTCAATAAAGATGAAGCTAAAGATAAAGAAGAAGATGAAGAAGAAAAAGAAGGAGGGATGAGGAATTTATTTCAGTATGTTCATTAGTAATCTGCTGATTGAAAAATCCCCAACTCCCCAAGGTGGTCGCGGTCCCATAGTGTGGATCGAAAAAATATGGTACTTGCATGTATGCGTGTTTGACAGGAGCCTCGAAGACTAAAGAGCCATGGGCGTATTACACGTTAGATGTCAAAGAAGTTGATTAATCCATGAAGTGCTGATAAACGAGGAAATTCCTAGGTGACAGCATAGTATCCTTAAATGACTACGAGAGAATATTATATTGGGGTGACATACTGCACTAGCAACACTTTTATGTATACGACAATTTCATCAAGCTAGGGTACATTGGGACAACTACCAGTGAAACTCAGCAATATCATTTAAGCCAGGTAGACCCACCTTAATTTCACTTACATTTCTTCTTATCACAATTTTTTTATTAATTTCTTTGTATTTAATGTTTCGTGTATATCCATTTTCATAATTGCTTTAAAGTCACTGCTTGTTTATTCATCTTCCAATCTTCTCAATAAGTAATCAACTTCAACCTTCTTTGTTAATGGAATAATGTAATCTTTGTATAATTTGGCAATAATTTCAGGCTTGACTTTAGATTGAGGGTTCTGAGAGTACTTCATCGATGGATCAACCCCATAATTTTCTCCCTTTTCAATTAATCTCTCTAAGATCTTTGCTTCAACAGCAGAATTAGTAATACTTTCTTCAATTCCCTTGATGTCCTTGGCAAGAATTAACTTCTTGTAACCTTCCTTATCAGCTTGGAATTTAGCCTCTGCAACAAACTTACCAAAGTGAATTCTTCTTGAAATTGATTGCAAACAATCAATGTCACAGACAGAGACAGATCCTAAGTTCTCAGCTTGATCTCCTTTCTTACACGAAATTTGAGGTACAATCTCGTTGACGTAGAATTTTAAGATTTCATCATTGACATTGATTTCGTCAGTGTAAGAAGCTAATATTTTTGGATATTTAACAGCTGGTAATAATGGTGGTAATAATTCCAGTGGGAAGAAAGGAATTTCATCTGGTGCCTCATATCTTCTAATTTGAGAATGAGTTCTTTCCATTTGAACTAATGACCAATCTAAGAAGGATCCATCAAATCTTGGAATATGGAATTTATTTGGTTCATAAACTGATGGTGATGAAAAAAATTGTGATCTTTCAATGAGGCCAAACACAATTGTATCTTCCATACGAATAAGTGCTGCACGAATGTTGGCAAGATCAAGACAACTCTCTGGTTTCATAAAATCCATGGCTGCTGTATAAATTTATCAAAAAGAGAAAAATAAGGGTAATCAATAAGTAGTAGCTTAAGATAAGAATTGAATATTCAATGATATATTTTCCGCTCGGCTCTGACTCAGTGTTCAACGGCTGAAAATCAAATTCCTATTCTGCACAATCGGAAATCCCTGAGCATCTCCATCACTGAAATTCATGTCACAAAGCTTAAATAAAACTGAAAATTGATAATATAAAAATGGTGATTTATTAACATAGTATAAAAAATCAGTAATACTTACTATATAGAATCAATTGTATCATTGTGTCTTCATTAATGGCTGCAAAAAAAAAAAAATATAACCTACCTCTTTATTCCCCGGATAGAACAAATGTTCAAAATTATACTCCGTTGTTTCATTTAACTTCCCGAAATTCCTAAAATAAATAAAGTCTAATTACTTTTCTAGAGGTAAATTTTTGAATTACTACCCAGATAAGGTCAGGTCAGGTCAGGTAGTCCCGCTCAGAGGACACGAACCAGCACCAACCGCGCAAAATACTATACCAGCGCCATTGGTAGAACGGCTCTTAGCATTGCACCATTTAGGGGACAAAATTATCTGGCTCAATTTCAACCCAGTATTAGAATACGACCAAAGGGAGATAAACTGGATATAAACGTCCTCCTCTGATGGTAGGCCCTAGCGGAAGGGTATCAAACCAAAAGAAGAAGAAAAAAACATAATGAAAGTCATACTAATGCATTGATGAAGCTGAAAGATTAAGGTAGCGTGATAAACCCCTTGATACGGATAATCAATATCCATAATATATAAACACTCCACTGATGTAATTATCGAGATTCATTCAATAATTCTTCTTCTTCAAGTTTCATCTTTGCATGCTTCTCATAATCACCCTTATCTAGGAAATTAAATCTTCTCAGAATTAAAAATCTCTTTAACCTATCTGGTTGACTACCTTCACCATAATCAAAATTGTTTCTACTTCCATTTAAATGAGCTTCTTGTTTTAGATTCATTAACGCCTGTTGAGTATGGAATTCATCTGTTCTCTTGACTGCAACAAGATATTGTAGACCAGTCGATAAGAAACCAATGAAAACAACACATGCAAGAATCTTATACTTATTCTTTTCAATTTCTTCTGCCGTAGGTGGTTCCTTCTTATGTTTCATCCTATAGTAATCCTCCCAAGTTGCTGCTTTCCAAAATGCCTCATCGTTCTGAAAGTTGTATGCCCTATTGCCTGCTGCAGCCTTTCTATACCTTTGGAAGGATGACTCCAGCTGTGTTTGAGGTCTTGCAGATCTTGGAGACTGACTGTAGTTAGAAGAGCTGTTCTCAAACCGCCAATAGGCATTCCGTCTCAGAGGATCTCTCAAAATATTATAGCAATTAGACACTTGATCAAATCTTTGTCTCTTCAATTCAGGGGTAAGCGGAGCGTTTGTCAGTGGGTCTATAATTTTAATATTCTTTGAAACATCAGGGTGATAAATCTTAACGTAACTTTGATATATACGTTTCACCCGCAAGTCGAAATCTGGTGCATTCAATGAATCGAATGAAAACAATTCCTTGGGGCTAGGATTATTGCTCTTGGGCCAAGGTGGTAAACCAAATTTAGCATGAGGGTCTAATTTTGCAAACCTATCTTTTCTTAAATCACCGGACGTAGCATACATTCGAATGTGCCGCGATATAAACGGAGAAGTCTTACTTGTCAACATTTTAAATCAATAGCAATAACAGTAATAAAGAGAAGATATTGTAATTCATATGTGGAGATAAATCGAAAATACATGTCGCACTAAATAAAAGTCACCCTTTCGAAATCGGCGTTTAACCAGTTAAGCAAGATCCAGATATTGTACCTGCAGTATTGGTCTATAAGGGTAATGGAAAGCTGTGTATGTGGCCACGAATACATAGTACTTATCGGGTAAGAAAGAAACTAGCGTAGCAGTTCCATGTAAGGTATAGTAGTAGAAAAAGTGAACTTGGTCTGAGCTAGACTCATTGGCTTTATTACTATTGGCCTACAGCTAGTTTCCGCCAAACGTGGACAACCACAACAAAGTTGATCCAAAAGAGTGTCACTGTTCGGCGTAAAGATCCAAGTGTCTATTCCTAAATGATCTTCTCATCTTTTTCTGCAGATTTACATATTTGTTGGGATAAAAATGAGCTGTATTTAATTATATATGTATTTATTTAATCTCATTTGATGCATGTATTGGTATAATTTTCTCTCTATAATTGAGCAAGAAGGGTGGTCTTTTCCTTATCGGCAACTTTATGTCCAAGTTTGTAAACTTGCTTGATACTGGCATCGTTATTTAAAACAACTATATCAGCATCACACCCGACGTTTAAGAAACCCTTTTCATTTTGAACACCAATTGCACGAGCTGGATTATTGGTAACAGATTGAATAACTCTTGCTAAAGGAACTTCAGTCCACTTGACGATGTTTCTAATACATTCGTCTAAATCAGTTGCAGCACCGGCTAAAGTGTCAGTACCTTCGATTCTCAAAGCAGCACCTTTCTTAACAATTCTTTGAGCATCCCAATCGTAAATACCATCTGGTAATCCCATAAGATGCATAGCATCAGTAACAAGCATACACTTTTCAGGAGCAGCTTTGTATGCAATGGTACACATTGAAGGATCAACGTGAACACCGTCGGCAATTAAACCAAAGTATGGAGTTTCCTTCCCGTGGCTCTTTGGAATTGGCGACGTTATGAGACCAACAACACCAACATCTCTGTGGTGAGGTTGTGGCATGGCGTTGTATAAGTGAGTGATCATGGTAGCACCGTTATCGATAGCTTTTAAACCAGTCTTGTAGTCAGCAGCGGTGTGTCCGATAGAGTAGGTAATATTGTTAGCCTTCAATGCGGGTATAGATTCTAAGACACCTTCGATTTCTGGAGCAGCTGTGATTATGCAAACGTTCTTTAAGATGTTTTCTTGTCCACCGTAAACTTGATAGAATTTAGAAGCGCCACCTTCGTGGGCATCAACGAAAGTTTCAGTTGGGTGACAACCTGGTTTCTTTAAGTTTATAAATGGGCCTTCTAAGTGAGCACCTAAAGAGTCACACTGGTTAGTGGATCTGGAACGACCTAAAATTGGTACAACGCTTTCATACACCTTTGGGAAGTTTGAAGTGACGGTTGGGCACATGGAAGTAACACCAGTTGATAAATATTTTGTTAATGCATCTTTATAGTGAGTCTTGTACTCCTTGACGGCTCTTGGGTCTGACAGCTTCAAGTCTGAGAAGTTTAAACCGTAGATACCGTTATTTTGAACATCGATGAAACCTGGCGCAAGGATGGCACCCTTAACATCGATAGTTTGAAATGGAGTGCCGCTAGCCGGCTTACTAACAATTTTACCACTATCGACATTTACCCACAAGTCACCATCCGAAATAACCCCGTTATCGCAAATTCTGGCGTTGATAAAATGTAAATGCATGGTTGAGTAAGGTCTATGAATAAATGTATTGAAAATTGAAAATGAAACCAAGAAAGAATTCACAGTTTTCCATTATTTCTAAAACGGTAGGGGATTTCATGTCTTACTTATATTCTACCATTTTGGCACGTTGCAGTGCAACATGGTCAGGGTTGCATTTTTTTCGGTATCTTTTAGAAGGCTAAAGAACGGGAAAAATCAAAAAAGAAAGCAAAAAAAAAAAAAGAAAAGAAAATCCCGAAGATAACAGAATTGCTGATCTCATCGGGTCACGTTGTCACGGGGCCACCAATCCATGCCTCCCATATAGTTCTTCACAAGTACTACTACTACTACTACTACTACAGCGGAAAGTAGTTAGTTTGGCTTAACTTCCTATTTTCAAAATATTGCGTTGTTGGGCCGCCGCCAGGCTTTTTGTTGTTACGTTACATCTACCGGTCTTCTTTCTTCTCCACATAATTTTCCTACGCTATCTTTGCATTTTTGTTAGCCGCGATTTTTCAATGTAACGTTGCACTGAAATAATCACCCTACTATACATTCTGAGAAACCCATCACTTCAGCTTGTACAGCTGAACTATAAGCATAAGTACCAATCCACCTTTTCCTTTCCAGCTTTTACTATTGCCTTTTTCTTTTTTTTTTCTTTCTTTCTTTCTCCTTTCCATTACTTACTATTCTCTATCACTACTCTCAACAAAATGAAGCAAGCTACTTTCTCTCTCCCTGAAGATGCCTCAGATTACCTCGCTAATTACATCATAAAGAAGATCAATGATTTCAAGCCAACTGCTTCAAAGCCATTCGTCTTAGGTCTTCCAACTGGTTCCTCTCCAGAAGGTATCTATGCCAGACTCATTCAAGCTAACAAGTCCGGTAAAGTCTCCTTCAGAGACGTCGTCACTTTCAACATGGACGAGTACATTGGATTACCAGCATCAAACCCTCAATCATACCACTACTTCATGTACGACAAGTTCTTCAACCACGTCGACATCCCAAGAAAGAATATCAACATTCTTAACGGTTTAGCAAAGGATATCAAGAAGGAATGTGCCGATTACGAAGCAAAGATTAAGCTGTACGGTAGAATTCACTTATTCCTTGGTGGTTTAGGTCCTGAAGGTCACTTAGCCTTTAACGAAGCTGGTTCATCTAGAGATTCAAAGACAAGAGAAGTTTTCCTTGTTCAATCAACAATTGAAGCAAACTCTAGATTCTTTGACAATGACCACTCTAAGGTTCCAAAATCTGCTCTTTCTGTTGGTATCTCCACAATCATAGATAACTCTGATGAAGTTGCAATCATTGTTATGGGTAAGGCTAAACAATTCGCCTTAGAAAAGACTTTATATGGTAAGAAAAATGATTCAAGATTTCCTTCATCTTACTTACAAGATCATCCAAATGTTTTAATTGTTTGTGACAATGCCGCTGCTGGTCTTAAGGCAAAATTATAATCTGACCCTTTCATTCCATATCCCCCTAATTTTATAAATAACCTGTGAATATATAGAATAATTCGAATTAACCAAATCCATATGTCTAATTTTGTAATATGTCCTGCTCTTTATCTAATGTTACCGCTCCTCTTGGGCTCCAACCTGGAGCGACCAAGTGTATTGAGCTTTGCAACCCCTTGGGAAGATGCTGCTAGATAAACTAAGTTTAGATAGAAAGCATTACTATATACCCTTCGTGAATAAGCAAAGCTTTAATATATTAGAAAATTAAATTGCTGGATTTAGTGATCTTTAATTGACTACAATTAATTTATTCTATGTTTTATATTTTTATGTGCTATTAAATCAATTTCTGATATGGTATTTACTTTTTTTGTTGTGCAAAGTATGCAGCTCCAACGGCAGCACCGACGATAGAACTGTTTTCTACTGGATTGAATCCAATTGTTAAACCTAATGATTGAATATATTGGTTTCCATTGATATGCTTTAAGATTAATGATCTATAATTATGGAAATAATCTAACACTGAACCAACAAATCCAATGTTTAATTGTTTATCAGTTATTCCATTATGTTGCTTTGTAAGCTTAATTACAGCTATAAGCATAGCTGCAATGATATATGCTGCTCTTTCTATTATGCTATCAGTGATTGACTTCAATTTATTCACGTCTTCCTTAGTAACTGAATTTTTGTCCCAGTTGTATGTAGCAGCAACTTTGTTGATCAAATCATCTTCATTTGAATTTTCAGTAATAAAACACATTAATTCACCTTCAAATCCAGCGTAAGGCTTTGAAAATAATGTTTGTAACTCAGTTGATGAAATTCCATTGAAAATTTCTCCTTGTGCAATGAGATCAATAAGAACTAATCTCGTTAATTCTGGTAAGTACCTCCCACTAGTCATGTATTCAGATGGTTGTATGAATGTGCTGTCTACATCCAATTCCATATGTGGGGAAAATGCAAGGTCTAATTCAGAATCCATACGGTAGTCTATAAATGTGTCGTACTTTGTACTCAAGTCCTTACGTAAAGTTGAACCAAACAATGAAGCTTCACTGTTAAGTAAGACAGAAGTTTCGTTGCCGAGTCTCTTCTCTGAGTGGAGCTGGGTGGTATCTAATGCACAGCACAAGTTGAACCCAGTCCCAAGAACCATGGCAAGTTTCATATACTTATCAATGAAAGTACCTGCAGCGTAAACAGCAAGTGAATCATTGACTAAGACTTGAACGTCAATATTAATTTGGAAATTTGTCAGTAAACTTTCTTCAAGGAGAGTTTTCAAGTCCTTCTTGTAAGTGTCAGTCTCAATAGTGTAACCTTTACCCATAAGTACGATCAAACCATGGTTATGACTGGTTTGTTCCAATGGGAAAGACCAGGTAATCCCGGTGTTGATGACTCCAGTGGTAGCATCAATAACTGATTGTTCACTCAATGTTTCAGCAATTTTGGATCCAACCCATTTAAAGAAATTTTTACCAATACTTTTGTTCGAATTTTCTACTACCCACTTCTTTTCTAATACTAAGTTTATCTTTTTACCAGATTCCTTATCATTTAATTGAACAACAGCTATTCTTAAAGTAGATCCACCAAGATCAATAACTAAAAAGTTACCTGACTCGCTACCATCAGGGCAGATATTGTAATTTGGAAGCATAGTTATTTCAGAGTTCTGCTGTAAGGCCTCATTATAAGACTTAGCAACCAATTCAGCATGTTTGTTTAATAAGCTTGGATCGTGAATGTTTTTAGTGAATTCAGAATTTACTCTACTCAAGAAATCATTCCTTTGGTTGATATTACTGTTTGATGAAGGAGAAGAAGAAACCGATGATGAAGACATCAAAACTGAAGTATCAGACTCCATAGATTCTAAGATTGTCTCATTGACGACATCCTTACCATTTGCAACTGTAGTAATATTTGTCACCTGAATCATATCCCATAAATTTTGTGTAAAGTTATTTGTTTGTTGATTTGTAGTTTGCTTCTTTTTTAATGCTATGCTAATGTTGTTGAGATTCTTATGATAATTATGATATTGTTCCCTCTCTTGTCTTGCCTTGTGAAAAAGATCAAACTACTAAGTTATTCAATACTGATAATAATATAAGGATACCTAGCCCCTAAATAATATTATTAATTTTAATATTGACTAGGAATTCTAGTTTATATATATATATTCCCTGAGAAATGCGACGAGTTTTATAACCGAGATAAGATTCCTACGGTTGCAGATGTAATCTTCAATGGAACATCAACTTTAGGGCAGGCAACCACCAGAAAAAAAATAAAATAAAAAAAAAAAAAAAAATATTTACAGTAAAAAAAAAAAAAAAAAAGAAAGATACAGTTTATCGAGTAACCGTACAGTGCCACAATAATGCTGAGCTGGGCAACAATATTAAGTTATGTTAACTTAAGTTAAGTAGCTTCCTTCACGTTTACCCACTCTACTACTACTACTGCATCGACCCACTTACAAGGCGAAAAATATTGTGGAATTCGTTGTGGCTTCTTATGACTTCCAACGTGTGTACCGTTGGATATGTCTCGCTAACAAATCGGCGTTGCAATTCCTGCGGTGCGTAGCAAAAGTGCAACCTAGAAGCCGCTACTGCCAATGTCACCATCCACTTGTGGGGCATATTGGGCAGCGCTAATCGCGAACCCAATCCCAAACCCAGCCAAATACCGCTCTTCTCCCCAATCAAACAGCCAACTGAACAACACAATGGACAACCAACCTCCTACCCTGTTTCAGCCTGCGGCATCCGTAGGAACCTCCATCATACAACTGCACCAATCGCCCTTTGCCGACTCAGCGTTAAATAATAATATCCCATGCACCAAGAACCTCCCATTGGCTCACCGCCTTCTCCGTATCTAAAACTGAGGTTGCATTTTTTTTTTTTCCTTCCCTCGTAGCGTCTCTTCCTTCCCTCACCATTTTCTACAGCGCCCTAACTATTTTTTTTTTTTTCTTTTTTTTTTTTTTTTTTTTTTTTTTTTTTTATTTTTTTTTTTTTTTTTTTTCTTCGTTTTTTTTATTTCTATTCTTTGTTTTTCCCCCCCCCCCCCCCCTTTTTTTTTTTTTTATTTTTTCTTTTTTTT